>WNWK01022372.1:0-32655 GCA_009830355.1 Cherax destructor
TGAGACTGAACTAAAATGAGCAAGACAATGTTTAGTTATTCACGGGACTGATAGCAACCAACAGTATTTTGAATTTGTTAATTAAGTAACGAAAATGGAACTGCGATAGATAAAGGAGGTCCCCTCACATGTGACGCACTGTATTGACATCTTTCAGTGCATATAAATTTGCACACGAAAATCACTCCCTATGAAAGCAAAAGACTCGGCAGGAGATGCAACATTCCCCCAATGAAAAGCAGGGGCGCCACGAGTACACTGAGAGACAACATAATAAGTGTCTGGGGCCCAAGACTATTCAACTGCCTCCTAGCATACATAAGGGGGATTAACAATAGGCTCCTGGCTGTCTTCAAGAAGGCACTGGACAGGCACCTAAAGTCAGTACCTGACTAGCCGGGCTGTGGGTCGTACGTCAGTTTGCGTGCGGCCAGCAGTAACAGCCTGGTTGATCAGACCCTGATCCACCACGAAGCCTGGTCTCAGGCCGAGCCGCGGGGGTGTTGACCCTAAAACCCTCTCCAGGTATACTCCAGGTAAGGTTACATGGAACCTTTATCATCATCAGTCAAAAATATTTTAATCCCTAATATAGGGATTCCAGTAAACTCACTGTATATACACTGGGAGACATACACCAGTTGGTGTATGTGTATAACCTGTGTATGTCCTGTGGTTGGTATTATGAGTTACTTTATCTTAATCAGTTTCGTCTTTATTCCTTATAGCTTACATGTTTTTAATTTCAAGTTTATTTAGTTATATTGTTTTAATATATATTTAGTATATACTTTCCTACTGCTTAATATATTATTATTTTCACTTTGTTACGCTGCAATTTTCCATTTTTTAGTTACCATTCTTTTTTTATGTAGGTACTACACATGAATGCTAATATAGATCCAGAGGTAAACCTCCTCTCAGAAGTTTATAATTATCAGTTTACAGCAAACCAAGGCTGCAAATATTACACAAGTAGCCAAGCACAACAAGAACATCTCAGTATTTAACATCAATGCTAGATCACTAATTAAACACTATGATGACATCACAACACTACTTGACTCAAAACATGTTAACCTAATTTTCATTAATCTAAGAAATCAAGCTAAAATATAACTCAATATTCATATACAGTTTATCCGGGTACAAATCCATTCATAACTGCAGAACTGATACAAAGGGAGGAGGCATAGCAATATGCTATACCAATGAGATACAATACATACACATGTACCAGAGATAAACAGGGAGAATACATATTTGCTCAATTTAAATCTAGTAACATAAGTATTCCATTAGCAATAGGAGCTGTCTACAGGTCTCCACACACCAAAATAGTCACCTTTGGGGATAATCTAAAGACCTAGTCATAAATAACAAACTTAACAAGCATCACTTATTATGCGCTGATGACTATAACATCCTTCTCATCCAGGCAGAAGACCCATAAATATGGCTTCTTCAACATGTAAAATGCCCTAGTATTGTCCTCAATAACCAGACCCAAATGATTCACTGAGACATCTGCAGCTTTTATTGACAAACATTTGTCGAATATAACAGCTTCTTTTAATACTGGTATAATCGCTGATAATGCAACTGATCAAAACCCAACCTTCCTTGTTACCAACTTTGTCCGACACAGTTCTAAGAAAATGTCCAAAACTGTGGACATTCTATAAAAAGATCCACTACTTTGTTCCCCAAACAACATTACTCTGAACTACTCTATAATCTATCCTTACCTCACTTACTGTACTAGTGCTTGGGGATCTAATACAGAAAATCACCTAAAACCCTTTGTTACCCAACATAAATCAGCTGTAAGAATAATCACCCATCCAGGTTCCAGACAACACACGCCTCCACTGTTCAAAAGTCTCATCTTACTGAACATATAACACATCCCTACTTACTAGTCTGCATTTTATATATACAGGACACTCAGAACCAACTTCAACCCAACACTCCATTTCTTCCTGGAGACCTACAACGTAGACACATTGCAATAGATGAGTACCTCTTTCATATACTACGTGTTTGACTCGACATGTACAGGAACTCCATGTAAATAAAGAGCCCAAAAATTTGGAACTCCCAGAATACTATAGTCAAAAATATAATCAAAGAGCACCGCCTAAACCTGACTTAATTAAGCCCAGCTCAAACAATTATATTTAATCCTGTTATATCAATAGTAACTTTGTTGATCCAAATCATATTGGCATTTATACTGATGTTTACACAAACACTAATCTGTGACAACACACTGTATGTATTAACTATATACATCTTCCTCAGATTTCCCTGATATAAATATTCCATCAAATTGTTACACCAGTTCTGAAATTATCATAATTAATTCATATTCAAAATTGTTACAGCATTTAAATTTCAAATATTGCAAACTATCGCGTTCTTGTAAACCACTACATCTCTCTCATTGTCTGTTAGGTTTAAGTTAATTTTAAGGCTGCCAGAAATGCTGAAATGCTCTACATAACAAGAGGCTTTCTGGAAAATAGTTTATGCATGTCAATTACTCCAATGTCAAGTGTATTCTGAACTTCACCTCATAGAAATAAAGTTGTTTGTTTTTCTATTTGTTTCAAGCCTATCGACTACACGAGGGTCATTAAAACACTGTAAACTATTTACCCTCTGTCAAGAATAAATTAAAAAAATATATGGGACTGCGAGGGTTAAAATTAACTCGAAGTGTATGCTTTCTAATATATTCATCCTTCCATGTGTACATGCACTCTTGCTCTCAATGCACATATGCATCAAGGGAGATATATTCATCAGAATATATACAATGTGTAAGGGATTGGGAGCAGTAGGAGGATTAAATACTATGTTTGTTTGGTTCAGTCATTTATAATTGTTTTGTTATTGTCGTTGTTGTTATGGAGCGGCCATAGAGAGTACATTGTTACAGTTACTCTATCTTTGATTAACCTACAACCACTACAGTGGCGACGAGGATGGGATCATCAGAGCCAAGGATAGTGGGCCAATGTGGCCTGAAGTAGTAGGGATATTGGCAGCAGAGCGGTGATTATTAAAAATCTACAGCAGCAACAAGTGGCAGCATGGCGGCGTCACAAGGAAGGTTGGAACCTTTCGACCCACGTAAGATTTCTTTGGAGCTTTGGCTAAGCTTGTTGGAAGCCAATTTCGCTCACTTAGGAAATAAAGAGCAAGATAACAAGAGGAATTTCTTGCTAGTGTCACTGGGATCAGAAACTTATAGTCTTTTAGGTAATGTGTGTGCACCAGATTTACCACACATGAAGCGTTACGACGACTTGGTCGTGGCACTGAAAAGCTATTATGCAGTGAAACCAGCCTACCACCGCAGTTTGTTGGCTTTTCAGCAGAGGAAGAAACGACAGGGTGAGTCCTTGCATGAATTATATACAGATTTAAAAGCGTTGGCTGTGAACTGTACCTTTGCGGGACAATTTGACCCCAGAGTGAGGGACCAGTTGTTTATGGCGGTGGTGGATGAAGTGTATTTTCCTCACCTAGTTGCAGAAAATTTGGATTTGCAAAGTGTGCAGTCTGCAAAACTATTTGACAAACTTTTGAACTTGGAACAGGCATTTGTTACAGATCAGAACTCTGCTCCTGCGGTACAAGTGATTAATGCTGTGAAATGTAAACATTGTGGGTTCCAGCACAGTAGTAGTACTTGAAGGTTTAAAGACTTTTTCTGTAATAAGTGTCATAAGAAAGGCCACTTGAGAAGAGTGTGTAGAGAGAAATCTTCAAAAGTGTCTCCTAAGGCTGTATCAAATTCGTGTATTGACAAAAACAGGACAGCAAGGACACAGCAGTCACCTAGATATCCTAGAACAAAGTCAATTAAGGTGCTGGATGGCGGTGATAGTTCAGCGGATGAGGAAGTGATGAGCTTATATGCCTTAGAAGATAGAGTGTTTTCCATGAAGGCAGAGAAATATGGGTTTATCATTAACAATAAAAAGGTACCTTTTGAGATTGACAGTGGGGCGTCCATCTCGACTTTAGCCAAAGACTGGGTAGAGGCAGTAAAGGGGCACATTGAACCATGTTCTAGGAGGGTAACTGCATTTGATAATTGGAAAATAAACCTTCTGGGACAGGTGGTTTTGCCGGTAAGATATAATAACTTAGAGGTGTCACAAGTGTTTTATGTAGTGAAATCCAATAATAGTAACTTGTGTGGGAAAGACCTCATGAAAAAGGTAGGGATTTACCTTGCTGGATTGGATGAATCTACCAAAATTAACAAACTAGACAGTGCTGAAGAAATGTTAGATAATTTTAGGGTAGATTCTAGTAAACCTATCTCCAGCATCGTGGCCAAAATTCATGTGAAAAGTGATGCTGTTCCTAAGTTTGTGAAAGCAAGGCCAGTACCATTTTTTCACAAAGAGATGATTGAGAAAGAATTATAAAAAATAGTGCAGAAAGGCATTATTGAGCCTATTTCGCATAGTGAATGGTCTGTACCTATTGTACCAGTATTAAAGGCTGACTCTAAGTCTATGAGAATATGTGGGGATTTTAAATATGTAAATCAACAAATTCATTGTGAAAGATATCCTTTACCCAGGATTGAGGAATTATTGTCTGTAGTGGGTAAAGGTAAAATATTTACAAAATTAGATTTAAAGGATGCTTATTTACAGATACCTGTAGATGAGAGGAGCCAACATCTTTTAGTAATTAATACCCACAGGGGACTTTTTAAATATAAGAGATTACCGTTTGGAATTTCCTCATCTCCTGGTATTTTCCAGAAATTTATTTCCCAATTGTTTGTTAACCTGGATGGGGTTGCATCCTATTTAGATGATATCATAATATGTGGTGCCACAGAAGTTGAGCATGATGTCAGGTGTTGAGTATTTTACAAGAGCATAATGTAGTACTGAATAAGGATAAGTTAGTGTTGAAAGCCAGATCTATTGAATAACTGGGGTATGAAATTTCAGGGGAAGGTATTAAACCTTCTTCTCAGAAGGTGGAGGCTCTTGTGAATTTACCTTCACCTACGTCCGTAGGAGAAGTTCAGTCTTTTGTGGGGATGGTGACTTATTATTGTAAATTTATTAAGAACTTTTCTTTAATTTTGGCACCACTGTATGATTTGTTAAAAAAGGGGGCTACATTTGAGTGGTCTTCAGTGGAAGAGGAAGCTGTTCAAAGGATTAAAAACAATTAGTGTGTTCAGCTTTGTTGACTAATTTTACAGGAGAGCATCCATTAATAATTGAGGTTGATGCTTCTTCTGTGGGCGTTGGATGTGTGTTAATCCAGGTAGTAAATGGCCAGGAAAAACCTGTGTATTTTGCTAGTAAGAAACTTTCTCCAGCAGAACAGAATTATTCTCAACTTGATAAAGAAGGTCTAGCTTTGGTGTATGCTGTTAAGAAATTCAGATATTTTTTGCTAGGGAGAAAGTTTGTTGCTCGCACAGATCATAAACCATTGCTAGGGTTGTTTGGGAAAGGGAAACATATTCCAGTAAATGCAAATGCCAGAATTCAGCGTTGGGCTCTGTTATTAGCTCAGTATGATTATGAATTGTCATTGAAGGCTGGCAAGGACAATGTTATTGCAGATGCATTTAGTAGATTACCTATTGAAGATCACAGCTTAGAGTCAGGTACACCTTCAGAATATATGAGATTAGTAGAGTCCCTCGATTTCAAACACTTATCTTTTGACAAAATCAAAGAGGAAACTGGGATAGATGCTGTATTATCCCAAGTAGTAAATAATGTTAAATATGGATGGTGTAAAAACAGTGTATTTTTATCTGATTATAATTCAGTCAAATCAGATCTGACTGTTCATGATAATGTATTATTGTATAGGAACAGAGTGGTAGTGCCTGTAAAATTGAGATGTAAGGTATTGGAGCATCTGAATATAGGTCATAATGGTATCAATGCTATGAAAGCAGAAGCTAGGCAGTGGGTCTGGTGGCCAAAGATGGACCAAGATATTGCAGAAGTGACAAAGAGTTGTCCCATTTGTTTTCAGAATTTTAAGCCAATTTCATCTCCTGTCCTATCTTGGCCCAACACTGGGAAACCATGGTCTAGAGTGCATATAGACTATGCAGGTCCAGTTGAGGGCAAATATTTTTTGGTAATTGTGGATTCCTTTTCAAAATTCTTAGATGTGCAAGTAACTAGTTCCATGACATCCACAGTTACTACTGAGTTACTGAGGAAATCCTTTTGTAATTTTGGGTTATCAGACATAGTTGTGTCAGATAATGCGGCTTACTTTGTATCACAAGAGCTGGAAGCCTTCTTTAGTAAGAATAGTATTGAACATGTTACTCCAGCCCCATACCATCCATCATCAAATGGTCTGGCGGAGAGGGCGGTAAGGACATTGAAGGAAGGTTTACACGAGTTTACAAAAGGTTCTCTCAATACCAGATTATGTAGGTTCTTATATAACCATAGGAAAACTGTTAATTCCTCCACTAATAAGACACCAGCAGAAATGATGTTTCATAGGAATTTCAAAGTCCCTGTATCGGCTGTCAAATGTCATGTTAAAGAGGACAATTCATTGCCTAACATGCCTGCTGGTGACCTTCAAGGAGTGGTGAAGCAATTTAAAGTTGATGATGCTGTGTATGCAAGGAACTTTGGGAAAGGTGACCCTTGGGTAGAAGGAAAAATTGTGGAGGTATTAGGGGTTAGGAATTATAAAGTGTTAATTAGAGGGTTTGGTAACATGATATGGAAAAGGCATATAGATCAGCTCATGCCAAGGTTTAGGAGTGGAGAGCAACCACTGATTCCAACAGTACCAGAAGCAGTAAGGAGTGGTTTAGAGGAACTGCCCACAACAGATAATAATGGTAATATGTAAACTTAAAGAGCAGGTTAGCATACAGGAAGAACCTCCTGGGAGGTTTGATAAGGGAACCAGCCGGGTGAGAGAAGAGGAGGCACCTCAGGACAGTGCAAACCCTCCAATTCTCCGGCGTTCCAGCAGAGTTGTCAAACCTCCAGATAGGTTGGATTTATAAGTTGGATGATATAATGTAATTTAGGAAAGGAGGAATGTAAGGGGTTGGGAGCAGTAGGAGGATTAAATACTATGTTTGTTTGGTTCAGTCATTTAAATTTGTTTTGTTATTGTCGTTGTTGTTATGGAGCGGCCATAGAGAGTACATTGTTACAGTTACTCTATCTTTGATTAACCTACAACCACTACACAATGTATATATGTTCTAGCTTGGTTAATTGGGCAATTGGGCTTAAAGCCTATCGACTAATCACAGGGGCATTAATTCTTCATATCATCTGTTCACTATCTGTCAAGAATACATCAATCTCTGAAATAGGGATAAAAAATATACTATCAATGCATATGCAATGATGAGAGGCATACACCTCACAGTGTATATATCTTGTGTGTATTCTCATAGGTTGGTTAATTAATGGTGCTCAAAGACAATTAAGGCTGCAGGTTAGATGCTCACCACCAGTCAAGAATAACTGAATCCCTAAAACAAGGATTAAAGTAAATTGTCGGAAAATATACACTAAGAGACAGGATGTTTAGTTGTTCAATTGGGTTTATCGCCAGTCGATTAAATGAGGGTTATGAAGGCTGCATGAGATATGCCCACCACAATTCAAAAGCATTTTAATCCCTAAGACATTAATTAAAGTAACCTCTCAGAATAAATGTGTAACATGATGTACGATGCAAAGTACCTTAAGCAATGTAAACATTCCAGAAAGGTGGTGTAGCTGGATGTCACTGGGATGACATCAAGGCCTCATCCTGTAAGTACGGAACTACAAAACCTGGTCATTGTGGTTGTATACAAGCCTCCGGATGCAACTTCCCAACAATTCTAGGCATAGCTTTTGAAAATTGACCACTGTCTGGAAAATCTTCCAGCTCCTGCCCCCAACATCTTGCTCCTGGGGGATTTCAACCTAAGGCACCTAAAATGGAGGAATGTAGCAAATAATGCTGTAGCAGAGATAACACCAGGAGGCAGCTCAGATGAAAACTCGCACACACACGAGCTTTTAAATCTCTGCACCAAATTCACCTTAAACCAGCAAATAATAGAGCCTACAAGATTGGAGAATACACTGGACCTCATCTTCACTAACAATGATGATCTGATACGAAATGTCATCATATCAAAAACAATATACTCAGATCACAACATAATAGAGGTTCAGACATGCATGTGAGGGGCCCCAAACCAACAAAATGTGATCAGTCATGAGGGAGCCTTCACTGAATTCAACTTCAGTATCAAAAACATAAGGTGGGACCAAGTAAACCAGTTCCTAAATGATATAAACTGGGAAGATAGCCTAAGCAACATGGACCCAAACCTATGTCTCGAACAAATTAACTCTATGGCACTCGAGGTATGCTCAAGGCATATTCTTTTAAGGAAAAGTAATAAAAGATGTAAACTAGAAAAAAGGCGATCCCTATACAGGCGAAGACAAAGAATAACAGAGCGGCTAAAAGAGGCCAATATATCTGTAATACGTAGGGAGCCACTGGTCAGAGAAATAACAAACATCGAACTAAAGCTAAAGGAATCTCACAGGAGTCAAGAAATGCGAGAAGAACTAAAAGCCATAAATGAAATTGAAAGAAACCCAAAATATTTATTTTGCTTATGCCAAAGCAAAGTCGAGAACAACATCCAGTATCGGGCCCCTACTTAGACGAGATGGGTCCTACACATGACAGCAAGGAAACGAGTGAGCTACTTAAGTCCCAATATGACTAGGTTTTTAGCGAGCCGCTAACCAGACTGAGAGTCGAAGACCTAAATGATTTTTTTATGAGAGGGACAGAATTTGATAGACTCAAACCTATCTATTATTATCCTGACGCCAAACGACTTCGAAAAGGCGATAAATGACATGTCCATGCACTCTGCCCCAGGCCCAGACTCGTGGAACTCGTGGACACAGGGGTCATCCCACAGCTGCTAAGAACAACAGTCATAGCCCCACTCCACAAAGGGGGCAGTAAAGAAATAGCAAAGAACTACAGACCGATAGCACTAACATCCCATATCATAAAAATCTTTGAAAGAGTTCTAAGAAACAAGATCACCACACATCTAGATACCCATCAGTTACATAACCCAGGACAACATGGGTTTATAGCAGGTCGCTCCTGTCTGTCCCAACTACTGGACCACTATGACAAGATCCTGGATGCTCTTGAAGACAAACAAAACGCAAATGTAGTAGACACAGACTTTGCAAAAGCCTTTGACAAATGTGACCATGGTGTAATAGCGCACAAAATGCATGATAAGGGAATAACAGGAAAAGTTGGTAGAAGGATCTATAATT
The DNA here is from genome assembly GCA_009830355.1 of Cherax destructor. Classification (NCBI taxonomy): domain Eukaryota; kingdom Metazoa; phylum Arthropoda; class Malacostraca; order Decapoda; family Parastacidae; genus Cherax; species Cherax destructor. The sequence goes on from WNWK01022372.1 coordinate 9,375, forward strand.
TTCTAACTAATAGAACACAAACAGTAGTAGTAAACAGAGTAAAGTCTGAGGCGGCTACGGTGAAAAGCTCTGTTCCACAAGGCACAGTACTCGCTCCCATCTTGTTCCTCATCCTCATATCTGACATAGACAGGGATATAAGCCACAGCACCGTGTCTTCCTTTGCAGGTGACACCCGAATTTGCATGACAGTGTCCTCCATTGAAGACACTGCAAGACTCCAGGCGGACATCAACCAAATCTTTAATGGGCCGCAGAAAACAATAATGATTTTCAATGATGAAAAATTTCAATTACTCCGATATAGAAAACGTGAGGAAATTATAACTATATCGGAGTATAAAACACATTTCAACCACACAATAGAACGAAAAACTAATGTTAAAAGACTTGGGAGTGATAATGTCAGATTTTCCTTCAAAGACCACAACATTGTATCAAACGCATCTGCTAAGAAAATGACAGGCTCTGCATTTCGAGCAGATTAGGTCAAATTTGTGCCAGGATGCGACCCATACCTAAGGTATGGGTCGCATCCTGGTATCTATTTTACCCAGATACCTAGGTACCAGGTACCCATCATTAGATGGGTGAACAGGGACAGCAGGTGTCTTATGGAAACACGTCCCAATGTTTTCCAGCCGTACCCTGGGATCGATCCCTAGACCTCAGTGTGAGCTGAGTGTGATAGCGATCTAGCTATGGGATACTCTTTATTTTGAATATATATGCAGTGGAACCTCTGGTCACGACCATAATTCGTTCCAAAACTCTGGTCGCGACCCGATTTGGTCGTGACCCGAACCTAATTTCCCTATTGGACTGTATGTAAATACGATTAATTCGTTCCAGACCCCTACGAACTGTATGTAAATATTGTTTTTTTTAAGATTCTTAAGCACAAAAATAGTTGATTATACCATAGAACGCACAATGTAATAGTAAACTAAATGTAAAAACCTTGAATAATGCTGAGAAAGCCTCTGAACCGTTCGCTGTAAATAGTTATGTTTTTTTAAGAGTTTTAAGAGATGTCTAATGGCAGAGAAGTGAACTCCGTTATTTATTGTCTGATTTCTTTCATTTTTGGTGTACATTAAGAAGCATCTTTCCATCATACATTGCCCAAGTTTCAATAAGATAGATTAGATTTTGCCACCGAAGTGGCTAGTTTATTGTGCACCCCATATCCATCCTGTGGACGGTAGCGCAAGAGCATATGGATACACAAAAGGCCTAGGCACTAGGCCACAAAAGGGTTAACAATTGTACATTTGGATTTATATCTACATTTCACTTATCTGTTACAAGCAAATTTAGGAAATTTGCTTAGTATAACTGGTATCTTATTTTCATTAATAAGATATTTTGGCTATAAGATAGCCCAACAAACAAATGAGAAAAAAAATATTTACCAAAAATCATATATGACAAGCCCTAGCCGAGTACTGACACTGTGAGAAGCTGTTTGTGCACTACCTGCTGATAAAACATTGCTAATCAAAATTTATCACTGTCGTAATTATCGTAATTTATGAATAACTTCCGAGATAATCGACGAAAACGAGCGAGCACCGAAAAAAAAAATCGAGAAAATAAGTCATTCTCTCTGTCTTTTTTGGGTTATCCTAGGTCCTCTACACATGCTGCTATGTATGATAATCTATGTAACTGTATTTGTGTATACCTGAATAAATTTACTTAGTTCTATGGTGAGTTACGAGTGTATATCACAGTTAGCACTGTACTACACTACGTTTTCTCTAATATAAATACCCAGGAGGGGATAAGAGGATGGTACTTTATCCCTGATCCTCGAGTTCACAGAGAATGAATGTACGTCTGACCGAGACCGACTACTAGGCGAGGGTCTTTGTTAGGTGTACACAAACAACAGTAAGTGGGGAAAATTGGCGTGTAAATAAAATGGTGCGGGATGTGTGAAATTAGCGCGGCTGTGTTTGTTTGGCACCTGATTATTTGTTCGTGACCAGATGCAAAAATTTGGCGAATTTTTTGGTCGTGAACCGATTTGTTCTTGTTCGGAAGCGTTAGTGACTGGTTATTTTGGAAAAAGTTTGTTATATAATAACTTCAAGAAAAATATCTTTTTTAATTATAAAGTTAAATAACCTTTTAATGACTTTATTGTGACTGCTTTTTGTGGGAAAGCTATTGGATATTTGGTTTAGTTTTACCTTGCAAATTAATATTCAAGTCATTTTACTTCGACATGATATCACACAGAAATGCAGCATTTCTATAGAAATCTTCTTATAATAATTCACAGTAGTCATTCTGTTCTTCATAAAAAAAATTTGTGTTCACGTTCCCTCCGAATTCTGAGATTTATCAGTATGACTTGTGCGAGCCAGGTCTATCTTTTTTGTTAAAAACTTTCTTCTTTGTAAAATATATTCTTCCTCAGAATCTGTAGAGTGGATGAATACAGATCGATCGATCAATTTTACCCCTTATATATATATATATATATATATATATATATATATATATATATATATATATATATATATATATATATATATATATATATATATATATATATACTATGATTTGTAATGCATTACAGTAAGATCCATTATATTATTATACATTCAGTTGATTAAATCCTATTATCAATTCTGTGATTAGCTCTAAGTTATATATGTGTGTGCTATTGTATAGAATCAGCCCAGAGCCACCTGCCTGTTCAGCCTATAGAGTTTTATTGTATGTCGAGACGCCATACACAGCATGTCCGAGCTGTCAGTAGTATTATACTTGTGTAGTATATTTATGTAGTATCAGCTATGTTATAATTATGATCCCTGTTATCTATGATGTCACGAGACCCATGCATGTGAGTGCTGTGCCCCAGGCTTCTCTCTCGCTCTTTGGATTGGCGTAGGACTAACAGGTTAGGCTGGCACTGGCTCTCCTCACAGACTAAGTCAATATATCTACGTGTACCAACCACAAGTGTGTTTCTCTACGACCACCATATCTCCTAGAACCCAGCGCACTTTACAATGATATGGCAGATCCACATTGAACACCTCATCATCCATCTTAAACATGTTGAGAGACTGACGATGCTGTGTTGCATTGCACGAATATTGTTAATAATACTTATAATTTTATGCAAAGTGACACTTAAAATAGTAAATTTAGCACAAAGATTTTGATGATGTAAAATACAATAAATGGAAATTAGAGCATCTGGATCTGACAGTTCTTTTTCTCGCTGTGCAATAAACCCGTCACTGTTGTTAGTGCTGGCAGCAGTAACAGCCTGATTGATCAGGCCCTGATCCACCATGAGGCCTGGTCACAGACTGGGCCGCGGGGGCGTTGACCCCCGGAACTTTCTCCAGGTAACAGACTTCAGTAAACAAAAAGCTCAATAGAATGCCAGGGTGTTGTAATTCATTATATTCTGATGAAGATTACTGTCAGTAAGAAACCTATCATTGTTAGGTAATTGGTTATGAATAGAAGAAAAATACCTTTATTCAAATTTTAAAATAATTTCATCATTTTCTATTGCCATTAAATTTGTGAAAGTCCACTATAAAAATAATCTAAGTGAATGAAATAAAATTGTACTAATATAGAAAAAAAATAAGATTTTCAATATTATATGCATAGTTTTTGGAATGCACTTTTTGAGTCAGACAATCTTGGGGAGGGGAATGACATGCTGACATATGGTGAAAAGGGTGAATGGTGCAAAAAAAAAAAAAGGCTGAGAGCCACTGGTCTATTCTAAGGAATCAGAGCAACAAAACCTGTTTAAAATGGACGGTGCGTCAAACTTGAATCATCTTCCGCAGGGATGCTAGGCATTTACTTGACATTTTTTTGTGTAAGTTCTTTATCTAATGAAATAAAATTGTAATCATTTCAATTCATTGATGCTATTAAATACTGGAGCAAAAAATTCTGTCTCGACCTCGAGAAAGATGCCTTTTTTTTCACTTAGTCAAAGGTGATCTTTCTCATCACTCACATGACCCACTATGTAAAACCACAGAGAAACTTAGAGTACATTTCATGTACACAGGAACCCACTCACCTTGAACTTTTTACACTAACAAGTTTTGAAAAAAAAAGCAGATTGATATTTCATGAAAACAAAGCAGAAAAAAAACTATATAGTGAGATTTTTAATGCGTAAGAAAACACACTAGTGCATTGTAAATTATATTGTATATGGAGCATCATTAGTTATATGAGATTTTTGAAACGTATTAGTACAAATATAACAGCTAGTATAAAAGCAGATTTTTTTATTTTTTTAGCTAACATACATGTAAATGTAAATAACTCTTTTTACCTTATTCCTAGTATATATCCTTTATAGTATAATAACATATATCTCCTACAGTGTATAATATTAAGATATTAAATGGACCCTAATGGAAATAAGTCACACTGTCTGACTTTTTTGGGTTATCTTAGGTTTTCTTCACATATGCTGCTATGTATGATAATCTATGTAACTGTATTAGTGTATACCTGAATAAACTTACTTACTAAAATAAAATAAAAACATAAATTAAATCAAATCTGCATGCATTAAATTATATACAAATAAGTAAATAAAGATTGTTCAAACCAAAATGCAAAAATAAGATAATTCATGTTATTGTGAGCCCATGTTTTTCTTTCTATTTCTGTGATCATTAAGTAAAAGAATGGCGTTCACATTACCATAATTCCTATTGTTTTATTATTACTAATTTTATTTTACACTGGAAAGATACAGATCAATATTTTTGCACATAGTATAGACAGAATATTCAAAATAATGTTCAGTAATATGATTCGTAGTACACGTATGTGAAAATCTTAAATAATAACAAACATATTAAAAAAAAAATCGTTCAACAATTTTGTAATATGCAAATATACATGTATTATCCGCGGGTTGCATCTCCTTTTCAACACCCGGTATTATTTAAGCCTTCAGAATTTTTTTTATATTTTTATAAGAAGTTCAAATATCCATAGTTAAGTCATTCAAAGAATATTCTTAAGTGAACTCATGTAATTTCCAAGGTGACGGACTCAATGACTTGTGAAATATGGAAATAAATGGTATAAAATACCGACACAATGGAAAAATAAACACATAAGCAGGTAGATCTGTCTGTGACTCGATAAAGCCCTCTGCGTGGGCGAAACGTTGTCAATAAAGGATCACATTATACTGCTTATGTGTTTATTTTGACTTGTGAAATATAACACACGAGTTACCCAACAACTTAAATGAATCAAAAAATAGTATAAATTTATATTTTTATTCTATATCCATTGATAGTAATGATTTATGTCTTTATTACCATACTTGATACGTATCGAAGAATTATTATTATTATTATTATTATTATTATTATTATTATTATTATGTGACACCGAAATATGCATATTCCTCAGTGTATTACTGGTCCACATATTCCTCAATGTATTACTGGTCCACATATTCCTCAATGTATTACTTGTCCACATATTCCTCAATGTATTACTGGTCCACATATTCCTCAATGTATTACTGGTCCACATATTCCTCAATATATTACTGGTCCACATATTCCTCAATATATTACTGGTCCACATATTCCTCAATATATTACTGGTATACATATTCCTCAGTGTATATTACTGGTCCACATATTCCTCAGTGTATTACTGGTCCACATATTCCTCAATGTATTACTTGTCCACATATTCCTCAATGTATTACTTGTCCACATATTCCTCAATGTATTACTTGTCCACATATTCCTCAATGTATTACTGGTCCACATATTCCTCAATATATTACTGGTCCACATATTCCTCAATATATTACTGGTCCACATATTCCTCAATGTATTACTGGTCCACATATTCCTCAATATATTACTGGTCCACATATTCCTCAATATATTACTGGTCCACATATTCCTCAATATATTACTGGTCCACATATTCCTCAATGTATTACTGGTCCACATATTCCTCAATGTATTACTTGTCCACATATTCCTCAATATATTACTGGTCCACGTATTCCTCAATGTATTACTGGTCCACATATTCCTCAATATATTACTGGTCCACGTATTCCTCAATGTATTACTGGTCCACATATTCCTCAATGTATTACTGGTCCACATATTCCTCAATGTATTACTGGTCCACATAAAGCAGATCACACACTCTCTCCCTTTTAAATTCTTAAGAAGATTCATAAGTTTGGTGTAGGCGACATTTATAAAAGTATTTGCCAATAATTTTGGTAAATTTATATATGCAGGAGAGCTCTCCGCTAGTTGAGAAACATTGGAGATATTTAACCGATTAGTGAATTGGGAACATGGGTGACATCAATGAGGTCAGTGGTTGACATAATATAATTTTCTCTCATAATTTGTCAAACTTTTGTTCGCATGGCCATTTTATTGTCAGTATTGAGTTGTAGTTTACACCACACTCTTTCTCAATAATATATGGGATAACCGTACCTAGCATTTCATCAGGTACTCAAATTTTCGTTTTCTTTTAGGTGATACAATGAATGTAGGTCAGACGATGTATTAACATAACATAAATATAAAGATTATATTTAAATGTGAAATGTGGGCTTAATGTACCAGCAGAACACATAACCAGCAATTTGTAGACATAAATAAACAAATAAGCACACATGCATATGCAAAAGTGTATTTAGATATTTATATAAATATGAGCACATATAAAGACATTATAAAGAACAATTCCACTTGACATGAAAAAAAAAAAAGTTATTTTTTGTTAGAAATGAATATTTCCACATTTATATAATTAAAGTTGATAAATTTCTTTTCTTGTAGTTAATTGATATTAACTTCAAACACATAGCACACAAAATACAGTACTAGATCATTTTTTTATTTAAAACAGAAAAAATCAACATTGTGGTGTTACTCTATTTGATATTATAGTTACACACCAGGAACAAACCTTAACTGTGTTTCCTTCATCTTATTTTATCACGCAGGATGAGGCTCATAGAAAGTATTAAAATCTGTCAGCCTGAGCTGGGAGACTCCAGTAAGGCAATTATGATATCGTCAAGTATTCCAGGAAGGGTTCATCAGCAACTGGAGCTTCCAAAGATTTCATTCCACCATAGCTGGAATTCTGTGAGACCAGACTCCTTAAAGATATCCTCCCAATTTTATAAAGCTAAGTGATGTACATATGTACATCATGGTAGAGTTGCTCAATTATCAAGCATATTTGTATCATTATTGTACATCTTGGTTTTTGTTAGCAGAACATGAGCGTCTACAATAACCTCATCTTTCCTCATTACCACGACCAAGACAGGAAAAAATTCTTGTCATATAAAATAACCTGACACCTTTTTTAGTCATAAGATGACCTGTTCAGTAGAGCCAGCTCTGTTAGGGTGATAGCTCAGCAAGACATTGGTGGTTAAGACATGTAGAGATGAAGTAGCCATTGCCCTAATGGCAGGCCACTGAAAAACTACCACTGATCAACTATCAATGGAAAGACTGGGCAGAATGGAGCAGCACTGCAGCTGGATTTAGAAATGACATGCATTTGGTGATTGGGATCCAGTATCTGTATCTCTAACCAACCATACCACGGGTGGGGTTCGAACCCGCGGTCAGAGAGTCTCAGAACTCCAGACCGTCGCGTAAGCCACTGGGCCAGCTAGCTTCAATAAGATTCATCCAACTAGGTATATTTCTACACCATAGGAAGGTTAGCATAGGCACCACTGTGTCCACAAATGCAAGTTTTTACAGACGAATCTCCCGCTAGCATGGCCGTGACGAACTCTAGCTCAAGTCCCCCTCAAAGCCGTCAACATGACTCACGAAATCGTAATGACACGATTGCAAACAAATCATACCACGGGTGGGGTTCGAACCCGCGGTCAGAGAGTCTCAGAACTCCAGACCGTCGCGTAAGCCACTGGGCCAGCTAGCTTCAATAAGATTCATCCAACTAGGTATATTTCTACACCATAGGAAGGTTAGCATAGGCACCACTGTGTCCACAAATGCAAGTTTTTACAGACGGCCATGCTAGCGGGAGATTCGTCTGTAAAAACTTGCATTTGTGGACACAGTGGTGCCTATGCTAACCTTCCTATGGTGTAGAAATATACCTAGGTGAAGTTGAGTTTGATCATACAGAATGTGAAAAAGACTTGGGAGTCATGGTAAGCAGGAATCTAAAGCCAAGACAACAGTGCCTAAGTGTGCGCAATAAGGCTAACAGATTACTAGGATTTATTTCAAGAAGTATAAGCAACAGAAGTCCAAAAGTTATTTTACAGCTCTATACATCACTAGTGAGACCTCATTTGGATTATGCAGCTCAGTTTTGGTCTCCTTACTACAGGATGGATATAGATTCATTGGAGAACATACAAAGAAGAATGACTAAAATGATTTACAGAATAAGAAATCTCCCGTATGAAGATAGACTTAGAGCGTTGAATCTCCACTCTCTGGAGAGACGTAGAATGAGGGGAGATATCATCGAGGTGTACAAGTGGATGATGGGCATAAACAAAGGAGATATTAATAAAATACTGAGGATATCGAACCAAGTAAGAACCAGAAATAACGGATTTAAATTGGATAAATTTAGATTTAGAAAGGACATAGGCAAGTACTGGTTTTCGAACAGAGTTGTAGATGCGTGGAACAATCTTCCGATTAGGGTGATAGAGGCTAGGACCTTGGGTGGCTTTAAAAAGAGATTGGACAAATATATGAATGGGAGGGGCTGGGTTTGATTGGTGTCGTGGGTGCAGGAGTGAATTCTTAGGTAGTGGTGGTTTTGATAAGGACCTGCCTTGTATGGGCCAGTAGGCCTTCTGCAGTGTTCCTCCATTCTTATGTTCTTATGTTCTTATGAATCTTATTGAAGCTAGCTGGCCCAGTGGCTTACGCGACGGTCTGGAGTTCTGAGACTCTCTGACCGCGGGTTCGAACCCCACCCGTGGTATGGTTTGTTTGCAATCGTGTCATTACGATTTCGTGAATCTGTATCTCTGTTTCGTGTGAAGAGTAAACTAACAGTTATTTTGCATATTCTGTTCGTCCATCTTCAAACGCAAGGGATTCAGGGGTTCAGTTTCTTTCTCTTTAGTGTCTAGCATCAAAAGATGATTTGTTATATCATTAAATATATTTACCTCGGTTGGATTTTCAGTATATGTTCCTCTTGTTCTGTATTTGTGAATGTAAGGAAAGCAAACATCAAATTTTAGAAATAGTGTACACCTGGAGGCTGCTCGGCAAATGGCAGCTTTGTTTCGTAAACCTTCAAATTCTTCAGATGACCAAGTAATGAGCAAATTAGCAATAAAGCTACAAACAGTAGTGACAAACATCACAAAAAGAAAATTCGTCAAAAATGGGTAAACCAGAGGGTGCTCATCATTTAGAAAAGTGTCCTCATATCCTAGATCACTAAGCATCCACAGTACAGTCTTTACCATGGCTTGTGGCACGGTAAAAAAGGCGGCATGATCTTTTAGCTGAAGATGGAAAATAAAGGCAAAGGCAAACACAATTAATGTAATATAAAATACCACTTTTAAGAAACCCTTAAAAAATCTTTTAGTTAAGGGCATGAAAACCGAGAGCATGGGTATCTGGTTGAGAATTTTGATGAGGTGCAACCATCCCACTAGCAAGGCAAGAATTCCGCATTCCCATTGCTCAATCTGAAACACAGGATATTGTATTTCAAATGAAATCATCTTGACAGTTTTTTTCTGAGTCCTAACAAAACTGATTCCGTATATCCAATAGAACGATGTCGATATTCTATTACGAGTAATCATTATACAGTATACATCAATGAATATGTTACTCAATTCAAAAAAAATTACTTACGAAAAGTATATGATGGCGTAGTTCACAGCTTCCTTCTGGCATTATGAAGACAATGGTGAGTAACAAACGGCAGAACTTCATCAAATTGTCAACATTCCAATACTCTTGCCACAGCTGCAAGTACACACAAGATTACCTGAGACGTGTAAGTACTTACTGAATAGTAATATAATACTTAAAGTTCTTCCTGGATAGGCAAAACAGTGCGCAAAGAAAGTGCTTACTGAATTAATATAGCACTAAGTTTAAGTGGGTACCAAACTATCAATATACTACGCAGACATAGTGGTTACTGGAAAGGCGTAAATACTGTAATGTCCTACATGAAGAAAGAGGTTTCAGGAGGATTATCTTAATTATCATGAATTCCATGCTCGTTATATCTTGCTCCTTCTACCAGTGTAATTGATAATTATCAACAATATATTGCAGATCCTTGTTTCAGCTAGCAATTAGAATAATGTGAATCGTGAGAAGCAAACATTGCCCGTTAGATTTTTCTCGTTGTCTATATGCGATTATTTCCTATTTGCCTTGCAAATTTTTGACGTGATTTATAGGTGTAAGGAATTTATTAATCAATTCATTAAACACCTCTTTAATTAAAACGTCTTCACTTGAAGTCATTTTTCAAATTCTGATTACTATCTACAGGAACAATTTTCTAGCTATTATTTCTTAAAATATTTTGGAAAATCTTCAATATACCTCATTTTTTTCATTCATTTCTAGTAACGTGATTTAAATAACGCAATTTAAAACTTTTCTCACTAATTCATCAATATAAACAAAATACCACAGTGCTTCTGAGACTCACTCTATACATGCAATTGCATTCTAGGAGCAGGAGGATAACAAAAGTTATTATTAGTGTTGCCAGTGATCTTCCAGGCTTTGCTGTCAGCCTTTTATTACAGTCCATAAACTTTATTATTGCTGAACTTTCTGATCTTACACTCAGAACTTCAGTTGTGGAAGTCAGTTCATTCATGGTTGTCTGCATTCCTGATAAACTACAAAACTCTTCTCTGGTGATGTTGCAGCGTTTTTCTATGTAACTCCAGTTACTGAAAAAAAAAATTAGTCATTCTGGAGAACAATTCATATATAAATTTTTAATTATATTTTTATTAAATTATCATGTATAATTTTATTAAATTATCATGTATAATTTTATTAAATTATCAAGTATAATTTTATTAAATTATCAAGTATAATTTTATTAAATTATCAAGTATAATTTTATTAAATTATCAAGTATAATTTTATTAAATTATCAAGTATAATTTTATTAAATTATCAAGTATAATTTTATTAAATTATCAAGTATAATCTTATTAAATTATCAAGTATAATCTTATTAAATTATCAAGTATAATTTTATTAAATTATCAAGCATAATCTTATTAAATTATCAAGTATAATCTTATTAAATTATCAAGTATAATCTTATTAAATTATTAAGTATAATCTTATTAAATTATCAAGCATAATCTTATTAAATTATCAAGTATAATCTTATTAAATTATGATGAATAATCTTATTAAATTATCAAGTATAATCTTATTAAATTATGATGAATAATCTTATTAAATTATCAAGTATAATCTTATTAAATTATCAAGTATAATCTTATTAAATTATCAAGTATAATCTTATTAAATTATTAAGTATAATCTTATTAAATTATCAAGCATAATCTTATTAAATTATCAAGTATAATCTTATTAAATTATGATGAATAATCTTATAAAATTATCAAGTATAATCTTATTAAATTATCAAGTATAATCTTATTAAATTATCAAGTATAATCTTATTAAATTATCAAGTATAATCTTATTAAATTATCAAGTATAATTTTATTGAATTATCAAGTATAATCTTATTACATTATCAAGTATAATCCTATTAAATTATCAAGTATAATCTTATTAAATTATGATGAATAATCTTATTAAATTATCAAGTATAATCTTATTAAATTATCAAGTGTAAAAGTTTACTTGGCTCGTAATGATCCTTCATATTGCAGCTGGAGCCTAGTGTTTATCTGGGTCATATTCTTATTATCTAGTCATATTGTTAGGTAATCAAGAAGAACACGTCAGAGCCCAGTTTTAAATCCTACAGTTAAACCAGATTTCAATTCTTTGTTTCTCATTATTGTGAACTTTTGAATTATATACACGTGCCCGAAATGCTCTGCATACCTATGGGCTTTCTGCTTGCACAACTAAAATGTCAGACATATCTGTACAGACATTGTATCATGCTGAAATACACTTATTATTATTATTATTATTATTATTATTATTATTATTATTATTATTATTATTATTATTATTATTATTATATCATCATCATCATCATCATCATCATCATCATCATCATCATTATTATTATTATTATTATTATTATTATTATATTATCATCATCATCATCATCATCATCATCATCATCATCATCATCATCATCATTATTATTATTATTATTATTATTATTATTATTATTATTATTATTATTATTATTATTATTATTATGTCATAACTGTTATGCTGCTACATAGTATATTGCTCATTTTTATGTATGAACTAAAACTTACATCATAAGAATGAGATAAAATTATATACTGTAAATTGATAACTTCTAGATTTTTTTATAATAGTATAAATGTAATGTGAAAGCAATATAGAATAAGTGGATTATAAACGCGCTGCTACTTACTCTACACTCTCCATGAAGACACTTAAAGAGACCACAAAGAGCAACTCCACTAGGATTAAGGCAAGGAAGATGAAAGATATATATGACTTCCATTTATGCCTGAGCCACGCCTTTGTTAGAGAGTGTTGAAGCAGCTGGTGGTGGTTGTGACCCACCATCACACCCACGGCATGAAACTTCTTCCATTTAATTCCATCTTGGATAATTTCTTCCGCATCTTCACGCAACTTCCCGCATTTCTTGTAAGGATTTTCGGCAATCCTGTTTGAGGCTGTGGATCATGTATTTAATAACTATTCTGAATAAATAAAAAAAAATATCAACAGTATGAGTTAAATTCATGAATTACATAATCGAAATTCATATGGAGACACGTGCAATAAGATCACAGTAAACAGGTGATATAATATGCAGAAAAACCACTCTGAAAAAATAGTGAACTTCGAAGCACTTTCGTGATTTCTCACATAATTAAGGAATAGTGGAACATTTTTATAATTTTCCTGAAGGTAGATAATACAATGTGTGTAAAATTGTGACGCTGATTTGACCTTCGAGAAATTCCGAAGAGGAGAGGGAAATCAGCGTCGCGGAGGAATACACAGGGAGAGACACTCAAAATATGGCGATGAAGTACTGGTTGTGCAAAGTGGTTTAATAATCGGGCGTCATCGAGGCCGAAAATGAGTGTATCGGTTGGAATCAACGATTAGAAAAATCTTTAACGTCCTCCATTGTGGTAAATGTACAAATTCCGTATGAAACAACTATAATATGGTTATACGGTTGAAAAATGAAGAGGACGACGAATCTTCTGGGCAGTACAGCAACTGTTAAGTACACCTTCTCTTACAATAGTACGCAGGGGTTGGTCAACTTTCTGTTAGACAATATTAGAGAGGTGTTAGGATGTGATCTATGAACAAAATAATTATTTGGTAAGTTCCTTATAATGATTGTATTTATAATAGTGTATATATTACGCAATCTCTTTTAGAGAAAATTATTCTAATACTATGGACCCAACCATTCTCTCTTAATTACCAGTCAAAGCCAAATGATGCAGTCCACTTATTCTAATTTACCAGAGTTACTGGTTTTATTAAATGTCTGTAATTATTTATAAGTCCAACTTTATATGAGGGAGGTTTGGAGTGGGTGGGCATCGAGGGAGGTGCAGTGTTGTGACCTGTACCTGAAGTGCCACCTAGCTCTGAGGTGTAACTAACATCAGTGAGTAATAACTGTCTTAGTTGTACCTGATCCAAATTATATGCATGTAAGAATTCAGGTTAATGCTTGTGAACCTCACGCAAATAATTTCTCACAGGAACAGTCCTTGATAATGTGAGAAATCACTAAATCTCTTGGAAGTTCACTATTTTTCACACTGGTTGTTCTGCATGAAGACACATGTAATACCTGGTGGAATATAGTAGTTATCTTCAAGTAATCTAAAGTCATAAGTCACTTTAGATTCTGAGCATTCAATACATTTATCCAGTACCTTCTGCGCAAGGTCAGGGAATTTCTCAACAAGCTTCCTAAAGTTCTGACAGAGATGCACGTTTTGTCCGATAAAACCAGCATGCCACCAAGAACTGTCAATGATGGCCTCAACAGCAGTTCTGTCGGTAATTAAAGTATTATAGATAATTGTTTCTAACAATCATTTTATATAAATTCTTCAAATGCAAGCATCATAGAAATGAGTGACTCAATGATTCGTATATACCACTGAATGTACCACTGAATGTACCACAGGATGTACCACTGAATGTACCACTGGATGTACCACTTAATGTACCACTGGATGTACCACTGAAAAAGACTCAAGGGATTCAACATGTGAGTCACACTCTCCAGTTTAGATGTGGTTCATCAACACATGTTTGAAGGGAAGTACTATGCTCAGAAGGAAGGCATGGCTATGGGAAATCCCCTCAGCCCCTTACTCAGCAACCTGTATATGGAATTTTATGAGACTAGACTACTTAAAGACATTCTCCCAAATAATGCGAGGTGGTTCAGATACGTAGATGATGTGCTTTGCCTCTGGCCTAGAGATCATAACATTGATGAGTTCCTACCTAGACTTAATGGTCTGGTACCTCCTATTAAGTTCACAGTAGAGCATGAAATAGATAACACTACCCTTCCTAGACATTTTAATCCATCACATCGACAGAAGTTTCAAATTTACAGTCTACAGGAAGACCACCAATGTGTCATCATACATTCATTATTATTCCAATCATGAATCTAGGGTTAAAAGGAGTGTTTTCCTTACAATGTTCCTGAGAGTTTTGCGTATCTGCAGTCATGAGTATTTAGACGAAGAAATCAAGAAGATATTTAACATAGCCACAAAACTGAGATATCCCAGGGATTTCGTTGAGAAGGCCCTACTGGCAGCTAGGAAGACTTTCTGTACGACTGAACCTAAGGAAACACCTGACAGGAAAAATGTATTGGTGCCTGCGGGAGGCACTAAAGAAACTCAATATAAATCTGACTTTCAAAAACAGTGGGACAGTGAAACAGAGATTGATTAAAAACACACCACCTAATAATGGCGTTGGTGTCTACAAGGTCCCATGCATCCTTTGCCCACTCTCATACATTGGTCAGACTGGTAAACCCCTGGAAACCAGGTTATCCCAATACCAGTACTCAATTAGAACAGGCCAGGAGTCGAATGCGATCTTTAACAATGTCAGCTCTTGCAATCACCTACCGGGTTGGCCTGCCCCCCAGATAATTGTACCCAACAGTTCCATCATGGAAAGAAACTTAATAGAGTCCTCCCTCTTGAAACATGATAAGAATGCCGTATATAACTCAAATTATGGGTTGAATAAACTCGAAAGTTATTTAGTGGAGTCAATTATGCACAGCCTTAAACAACGATGTTATACAAAAGCGCAGGATTGCTTCTTATGCCAGGAGGTTTCGAGATGTTTCGGATCCCGGGCTACAACCTATACAGATGTGACAGATTGAACAGGCAAAAGGGAGGGGGGGTTGGCCTGTATATCACAAAGTCACTTATATGCTCAGAACTACCAAATGTCTCAAATGATGCAGTTGAAGTTTTAGCAGTAAAGATCGAGAATCAAAACCTGGTCATTGTGGTTGTATACAAGCCTCCGGATGCAACGTCCCAACATTTCCAGGAACAGCTTCTGAAAATTGACCACTGTCTGGAAAACCTTCCAGCTCCTGCCGCAAACATCTTGCTCCTGGAGGATTGTTCAACCTAAGGCACCTAAAATGGAGGAATATTGCAAACAATGTGGTAGCGGAGATAACACCAGGAGGCAGCTCAGATGAAAACTCGCAAACACAAAAGCTTTTAAATCTCTGCACCAAATTCACCTTAAACCAGCAAATAATAGAGCCTACAAGATTGGAGAATACGCTGGACCTCATATTCACTAACAATGATGATCTGATACGAAATGTTATCATATCAAAAACAATATACTCAGATCACAACATAATAGAGGTCCAGACATGTATGAGGGGGGCGCCAGACCGACAAAATGTGATCAGTCGCGAGGGAGCCTTCACGAAATTCAACTTCAATAACAAGAACATAAGTTGGGACCAAGTAAACCAAGTCCTAAATTATATAAACTGGGAAGATAGCCTAAGCATCACGGATCCTAACCTATGTCTAGAACAAATTAACTCTGTGGCACTTGAGGTTTGCTCAAGGCAAATTCCCTTTAGGAAAATGAGATGTAAACTAGAAAGAGACAGGCGCTTCCTATACAGGCGACGACAAAGAATAACAGAGCGGTTGCAAGAGGCCAATATATCTGAAATACGTAGGGAGACACATGTCAGAGAAATAGCAAACATCGAACTAAAATTAAAGGAATCCTACAGGAATCAAGAAAAATGGGAAGAACTGAAAACCATAAATAAAATTGAAAGAAACCCAAAGTATGTCTTTTCTTATGCCAAATCAAAGTCGACAACAACATCCAGTATTGGGCCCCTACTTTAACGGGATGGGTCCTACACAGATGACAGCAAAGAAATGAGTGAGCTACTAAAGTCCCAGTATGACTCAGTTTTTAGCGAGCCGCTAACCAGACTGGGAGTCGAAGACCTAAATTAATTTTTTATGAGAGTGCCACAGAACTTGGCAGACACAAGCCTATCTGACATTACCCTGACGCCAAATGACTTCGAAAAGGCGATAAATGACATGCCTATGCACACCGCCCCAGGCCCAGACTCATTGAACTCCGTGTTCATCAAGAACTGCAATGGAGAGGGAGCATGGGCGCTGGGGTCGTCCCGCAGTTACTAAAAACAACAGACATAGCCCCACTCCACAAAGGGGGCAGTAGAGCAATAGCAAAGAACTACAGACCAATAGCGCTAACGTCCCATATCATAAAAATCTTTGAAAGGGTTCTAAGAAGCAAGATCGCCACTGATCTAGATACCCATCAATTACACAACCCAGGGCAGCATGGGTTTAAAGCAGGTCGCTCCTGTCTGTCTCAACCACTGGACCACTACGACAAGGTTCTGGATGCTCTAGAAGACAAACAGAATGCAGATGTTATATACACAGACTTTGCAAAAGCCTTTGACAAGTGTGACCATGGTGTAATAGCACACAAAATGCGTGATAAAGGAATAACAGGAAAAGTTGGTAGATGGATCTATAATTTCCTAACAAGTAGAACACAAAGAGTAGTATTCAACAGAGTAAAGTCTGAGGCGGCTACTGTGAAAAGCTCTGTTCCACAAGGCACAGTACTCGCTCCCATCCTGTTCCTCATCCTCATATCGGACATAGACAGGGATATAATCACCAGTTTGATGAATACTTGTGAAAATCCTTTCACTCCGTTCATTATTAATGGAAGTTGAAGAATAAATAGTTTAATAACTTAATTCTCAGATATCGAAGAAAAACGCGGCAAAGCATATTACTCCGGAGCGTTTTTTTTCTTTTTCTTCGAAAAAATCTCGCTATTTATGATTCATGGCATACGAAAGGAGTGTTCTTCTGGAGTCTGGAGTATTATGACTCTTTGACCGGGGCTTCTATCCCCGCCCGTGGTATGGTTTGTTTGCAATAGTGGCATAACGATATCGTGAGTCTTCTACAGTTATTCCAGTAATGCATTAGTTTTCTTTAGTGTTAGTGGAGCAGAGAGAAAGTCGAGATCAAGAGAGTTTAGGTAAAACCATGTTGTCTATGTTCACCCATAAGTAAAATGGGTACCTGGGTGTTAGTGGACTGGTGTGGGTCGCATCCTGGGACAAAACTGACCTAATTTGCCCGAAATGCTCAGCATAACAAGCGGCTTTCTATATAGTAGTATGTCATTGATGTCAGCTAGGCCTGTATACCATGTACATGTACTTGTAGTAAATAAAAATATTGTATTATTATTAGTACCGGAGCTCCTCTCCCTCCCCTGGCGGATGCTTCTTGTTTGCCATAGTTCCTCCCACTTTATAACGATGCCCGATGGTGATTTTAATATATTAAGGAGAAAAATAAAAAAAAACTGGGAAAATTCACTTCTCGTGCGGGGTTACAGTTCCTGTTGTATCATCACAAGAAATGCTGTAGTGACTGTAATTCGCTGTAGAAACACCGTACGAAGGTCAGACTTAAATGTTGCTAGATTGTTAAAGTATTTCTGTAAACTTAACTCATTTTTTACATATTATTTACCGCCGCCAGCGCGCCGGTCTTCTACCCTAAGTCTCTTTAAACGAAACATTCAGAGATGATCCAGGATTAAGAAAGTACTAGTAAATGTATTACTTTAAGTATTACTGTAGTAAATGTATTTCTTTATTACCAAATTCATCATCACCTAACCTAACCTCATCATATGATGATTCATACCAGCTTCAAACTAGCCCCGCTTTGGTGCAGACTACAGTCTAACTAAGGTACCAAGTATCCTTAAACACTATATTTATATGAGAGCAAAATATAATATAATATATTCATGAATATAAATATGATATAAATAACTAGTTGAACTGATATCCTCTTAACATATAAAAATATAAGTTTGTTAGTATCTCTTTTATAGTTTACTTACAGTCTGTTGTTGTCCATCGCTTTCTGGATGTAGTTATGGAAACAGTCTATCAATTCCTCGTTGTCATTTTGGTAAGGAAACTTTAGAAGAAATATAAATACATTGTCATGCTTGTTTTCAAAAGCTCTGTTCAGAGGCAGTTTTCCCTTGTGATCTTTAACAAAAAGTGAACCTTTATCACTGGCAACCAACACCTTGCAACATTCCAGTGATCCTGACGAGGCTGCAAGGTGCAAAGCAGTGTTATCGTTATCATCTTTAATCCGTTGAGGTATGTCTTTCTTACAAAGAAATTTCACCACATTGATGTAATCTTTAACTGCTGCAATGTGGAGTGTTGTTTGACCATGTTTATTAATTGCTGATAAACGAGCTCCTGCATGTACAAACATTCTGCACACATCTACTGATCCATGACGAGCTGCAAGGTGAAGAGGTGTTTCTTTTCTGTCATTCTCTTTATTTACTTGCACTTCATTATTTGCAAGAAGTAAGCAACATATGCGTGTATTTCCTTTCTCAGCTGCCAGGTGAAGAGGTGTCATTCCTCCCAGGCACTGCACCGCAGGTGATGCGCCATTTATTAGTAATATATGGACACATTCCACAGCCTCTCGTATTATGGCAATATGAAGTGGGGTGTAACCCTCATCATCTCTCTTATCAAGAAGTTGTGTCAAATTAAAATGTGCAAACAGATATTTAACGCACTCTATCGAATTTTGTTTGGTTGCATAGTGAAGAATATTTCTTTTATCTTTATCCACAACAAGCAGATTAGGTCCGCAATGTTGATCAACAACATCAAGGTCATCTCCACACTGGTGACATGCTGTATGCAGGTCAGGTTCATCCTGGTGATCTATAACATGCAGGTCAGCTTTATTATCTGTATTGATAACTTGCAGGTTAGCTCTACTCTCTGTATCTGTAACATGCAGGTCAAGTTCATTCTGGTGATCAATAACATGCAGGTCAGTTCTACTCTCTGTATCTATAACATGCAGGTAAGCTTCATTCCCCTGTTTTACATGATCCGGGTCCGTTCCATTGTGTTCACCTTGAGTATTCAAAGTAGAACATTTCTTTACAATGAAGTCTAAGCAAACAGACTTCCTTTTTCCTGCTGCTGCGAGAACCGGCGTCGTTCCCATCTTATTCGGAATATTTCGTTTAGCTCCCATTTTAAGAAGTTCCTCGACTGTGAATTTAAACCCTCCAATAACAGCATAATGCAAAGCAGTGTTTCCTTCCCTGTCTTCTTTATTTATGTTTGCACTTTTCAGTTCAATACAGCATAATCGATGACCTCTCATAGCTGCTAGCATGAGAGGTGTTTTTCCATTCCTCAGAGTTGCATTTAACTGCCTTTCTTTGTGGGCAGCATCACTGGCATAAGACAGAAGTGCTTGGCAAGACGTCTGAAAGCCTTTCTTAGCTGCATAATGTAGTGGTATATGACAATCTTTATCCCGCAGTCTAACATATGCACCGTGTTCCATCAATAACACTAGTACTTCAACATGATTTTCTAGAGTAGCAATATGCAAGGGAGTCATTCCTTTATCATTTTTTGCATTTACTTCAATTGTTTTAAGTTTGAGCAGCATCTTACATATATCTTTTCGTCCCTCTTTTGCTGCAAAGTGAAGAGGAGTATCATGCGAAACATTTACTATGTTCACATTCAAATCGGGACATTCAGTGAGACGTTCACAGCAGTCAAGGTAACCCTTAGATGCAGCATAATGTAATGGAGAATGACCAGTGCTGTCTTGTGCATTGCAGTCAGCACCGTTATTTAGGAAGCGATCAAGACAGCCTCGCCTTCCACTCTTGGCCGCTGTAAACATATTATTTTCTTCGTGGAATATAGATACATCTCCATTCATTGTGTCACCAACCCTGTAGAAAAAAAAAAATAGTACATTTATTTCAGTTTAAGTAATGAATTATTCATCAATATTTTGGAGGTTTTGGTCCATGAGGCGAGATATGACATGTTATGAAAATGCGTTCTGATGTTCAGGCACCAGCTGTCTGTTGAAACACCAGCTGTCTGTTGAGACACCAGCTGTCTGTTGAGACATTAGCTGTCTGTTGAGAAACCAGCTGTCTGTTGAGACACCAGCTGTCTGTTGAGACACCAGCTGTTTATTGAGACACCAGCTGTCTGTTGAAACACCAGCTGTCTGTTGAAACACCAGCTGTCTGTTGAGACACCAGCTGTCTGTTGAGACACCAGCTGTCTGTTGAAACACCAGCTGTCTGTTGAGACACCAGCTGTCTGTTGAAACACCAGCTGTCTGTTGAGGCACCAGCTGTCTGTTGAGGCACCAGCTGTCTGTAGAGACACCAGCTGTCTGTTGAGATACCAGCTGTCTGTTGAGACACCAGCTGTCTGTTGAGACATCAGCTGTCTGTAGACACCAGCAGTCTGTTGAGACACCAGCTGTCTGTTGAGACACCAGTTGTCTGTTGAGACACCAGCTGTCTGTTGAGACATCAGCTGTCTGTAGAGACACCAGCAGTCTGTTGAGACACCAGCTGTCTGTTGAGACACCAGTTGTCTGCTGAGACACCAGCTGTCTGTTGAGACTCCAGCTGTCTGTTGAGTCACCAGCTGTCTATTTAGGCATCAGCTGTCTGTCGAGACACCATCTGTCTGTTTAGGCATCAGCTGTCTGGTGAGACACCAGCTGTCTGTTCAGGCACTAGCTGTCTCTAAATCTCTACATATTCATGGTTGAAACGACGACAAAAATATTTTAGTAACATTTAAAGTGCTGTTTTGTTGCCATTTAAGGTAAACAAGGACTACTAGCTACAAGATGGCGGCAGGCTAATGTTTTATATATTTACAATGTAGAAGACAAAAGATTTAAGGTTTAATTTGGAATGAAGAAAAGTTGATCTGGAAGGAAGAAGAATGAAAATGATAAGGGTAATGACGAGAGTGAAAGACAGACTCTCAGTGCAGAGAATCCACATGTTATGATGACCACCGTAGTGAGTGGCAGTGTGAGTGACAGTGTGAGTGGCAGTGTGAGTGGCAGTGTGATTGACAGTGTGAGTGGCAGTGTGAGTGGCAGTGTGAGTGACAGTGTGAGTGGCAGTGTGAGTGGCAGAATGACAGTGGTGAGTAAAAATGTGAGTGAATGAGTGGGTGACTGCAATGAGTGAGAGCGTGAATGATATTGTCAGTAATGAAAGGCAGAGGTGAGTGTTACTGGTAACACTGTAGGTAACAGTGAAGGTAAGTTACAGTGAATAAAAATGGCGAGTGACAGTGTGAGTGACTGAGGGGCAGTGTGAGTGACTGTGGGACAGTGTGAGTGACTGAGGGACAGTGTGAGTGACTGAGGGACAGTGTGAGTGACTGAGGGACAGTGTGAGTGACTAAGGGACAGTGTGAGTGACTGAGTGACAGTGTGAGTGACTGAGGGACAGTGTGAGTGACTGAGGGACAGTGTGAGTGACTGAGGGGCAGTGTGAGTGACTGAGTGACAGTGTGAGTGACTGAGGGACAGTGTGAGTGACTGAGGGACAGTGTGAGTGACTGAGGGACAGTGTGAGTGACTGAGAGACAGTGTGAGTGACTGAGGGACAGTGTGAGTGACTGAGGGACAGTGTGAGTGACTAAGGGACAGTGTGAGTGACTGAGGGACAGTGTGAGTGACTGAGGGACAGAGGTGATCTGTTCTTAGCTCAGAGAGGACGTGTCTAGGGTTCTCTGTGGATTGAACCACTTTTGCTCTGTGAAGTGAACCAAGATGCCGTCCATTGAGCAACTTTACCAGCAGCTTAAGGAGGAATTGAGGGTAGCGAAGCTTGAGATTCGGCGATTGACGGAGGAAAACAAGAGGATTCGTAGTAGTCCTCCTGTTGTGAGTCCTCAGGTCAAGAAGGGAACCTGGGCAGTGGCCGGACTTCAAGGAACGAAGTTGAAGATCAAGAAAACGAATGGAGAGTTAGAAACGATGAAGAAGAAAGAGTCTGCTGTGGAAACATCGAATGCCTTCTCCGTGCTACCCGATGAATGTGAGTCGACTACTGGGAACGTCACGACGAACGACACAAAGGAAGGTAAAAACATTGTTGTTGTTGGGGATAGCCAGGCTAGGTATATGGATAGGGCTTTCTGCTTGAAGGATAAGAGTAGGAGACAGAGGGTTTGCTTTCCTGGGGCTGGGATGGAGGATATTGTTAGCCGGCTTGACAACATCATGAACGGTAATGGGATCAATCCTATTATCTGCCTCAGTGCTGGAGGCAATGATGTAGGCAAGCGTAGAAGTGAGGATTTAGTTAGAAGGTACAGGACAGCAATAGACATAATTAGGAAGAAGGGGGCGCCCTGTTATATGTGGCATTTTGCCAAGAAGGAGTGTTGAAATGAATGGCTGTCCAGAGCGATTGGTATAAATTGCTGGCTGGACAAACACTGTAAGGATAATGCAGTCCCATTCATTGACAACTGGGACCACTTCTATGGCCGAAATGACATGTATGCCAGGGATGGGGTTCACTTATCCAGGGCAGGTGTA
>WNWK01022373.1:0-32653 GCA_009830355.1 Cherax destructor
GATAATAGAAAAATATGAAAGTGGAGTGCGTATCACTGAGCTGGCCAGGCTGTATGGTAAAGCCTATTCTACCATCGCTACCATTGTGGCCAAGGGAAATACACGTAAAATCAAGGAAGCTGTTGTTGCGAAAGGGGCATATGTGATCACAAAACAGAGATCGCAAGTGCTGGAAGACATGGAAAATTTGTTGTTGGTGTGGATCAACGAGAAACAGTTAGCAGGAGATAGTGTTTCGCAGGCAATAATATGTGAAAAAGCAAGGCAGTTGCATGATGATCTTGTCAAGAAAATGCCTACAACGAGTGCTGAAGTGAGCGAATTTAAAGCCAGCAGAGGCTGGTTTCAAAGATTTAAGAATCGAAGTGGCATACATAGTGTTGTGAGGCATGGTGACGCAGCCAGTTGTGACAAAAGTGCGGCTGAAAAATATGTGCAGGAATTCCAGGGGTACATAGAGGCTGAACAATTCCAACCCCAACAAGTGTTCAATTGTGACGAAACAGGCCTGTTTTGGAAGAAAATGCCAAACAGGACCTACATTACACAGGAGGAAAAGGCACTCCCAGGACATAAGCCTATGAAAGACAGGCTAACTTTGATGCTTTGTGCTAATGCCAGTGGTGATTGCAAAGTGAAGCCTTTACTAGTGTATCATTCTGAAAATCCCCGAGTGTTTGGCAGATGCGGTATCACCAAGTCTAATTTGTGTGTGATGTGGAAGTCTAACAAAAAGGCATGGGTCACAAAGGACATTTTCTTAGATTGGTTCAATGGCGTGTTTGGCCCCAGTGTGAAGAAATATCTCCAGGAAAATAATTTGCCACTTAAGTGCCTCCTAATAATGGACAATGCTCCTTGTCATCCTCCAACCTTGGTAGAGAAAATTGTGGAGGTCTTTAAGTTCATCAAAAAGAAGTTCTTGCCCCCTAATACCACTCCTCTCCTCCAGCCCATGGACCAGCAGGTCATTTCCAACTTTAAAAAACTCTACACCAAAGCAATGTTTCAAAAGTGCTTTGATGTGACCACAGACATGAATATAACCCTAAGAGACTTTTGGAAAAATCATTTCCATATCCTGCATTGTGTAAACCTTATAGGTAAGGCTTGGGAGGGAGTGACTACCAGGACTTTGAACTCTGCCTGGAGAAAATTGTGGCCAGACTGTGTCCTAGAGAGGGATTTTGAAGGTTTTGGGGTTGGGGCAGAGCCTCAGAACCCTGAGCCTCAGCCTCAGCCTCAGCCTGTTGTGGAAGAAATTGTGGAACTGGGCAAGTCCATGGGGTTGGAGGTGAGTGGTGAGGATGTGGAACAGTTGGTGGAGGAGCACAATGTAGAGCTAACCACTGAAGATCTGCAAGAGCTTCAACAGCAACAGCAACAAGAGACCACAGGTCAGGACAATGGTTCAGAGGAGGAGGTGGAACAGAGATGGAAGAAGGTACCTTCTTCAGTGATTAAGGAGATTTGTGGAATGTGGAGCAGGTTGCAAGGCTTTATGGATGAATATCACCCTAACCATGCTGTTGCAGGCCGTGCTGGCAACCTGTACAATGACAATGTGGTGTCCCATTTCAGGGATGTTTTAAAGAATCGCAAGACACAGAGCTCCCTGGACAGATTTTTTGTTCGAGAGGGGTCTAGTGACTCTCAACCTGGTCCTAGTGGCATTAAAAGAAAAAGGCCAGTAATCCCTTCCAAACACTGGCATACTACGTACTGTTACAAAATGACACGATATCTATTAGTAATAGACATCTCCAGTGAACACTAGAAAGGATAGCCCTTCTAGCATCCAGCCTGTTACTGGGCTTTTGCAACAAAGTCAGTATCCTGGTCCAGTTATCCGATATATTCAATAAGCTCCATGAGGATTACAACTGGTAGGGTACTAACCAAAACAAATATAATTAAAAGGTTTATTATCAAAGTTGTGCTGAGGGCACATATATCCAAATGACTCTAAAGTACCATCAGGTACAATGTCAGTAAGTACAATAATACAGATATATGCAAATAAGAATATACGTGTGTATGAGTGAGCTCCAGGTAACTCTAAGACTCGACTCAACCAGTGTCCGACTGAACTTCTCATAAGCTAGTTTCTCTAACAAACTGACAATCAGAACAGCTTGATTGTCCAGTAAAATGACCAATTCGCAGAACAGCAATATAACAAGCAACAGCAACACAGCGTCAGGAACCAGGAGATAGAAAATCGACCCTAACTGGGGACCATCAATAGATCCTCCAAAACAGTCACAAAACTCCCTTTCTACTGAAGCTAGGTTCAGCATAAACAATCCCAAACTGTGACGGTGCACAGATGCCTTATCGAATTAGGTCAGGAGCTGTAGCTAGAGACCTGAGTTGTCTCAGAGTGTCAATGTGACACACAACCCAGAAAAATGTCGAAAATCACTGTCTAGTCTATCCTCTGTGAACAGAGTTACACAGAGTCCTGAGAAGTATGTTTCGTCTCACCACCGAACACATACTCTACCCAAACAGTCTAAATGGCGAGAAAACAAGCAGGGACAGGAGAGAGGTGTTGACTCAACGATGTCCAGCTGCGTAGTGCTCTGGAGGGAGGAGAAGCAGCCACCCAGCTCAGGTGGAATCACGTGACTCCCTCCAGGCAACTAGACGCCAGCAGTATAACAAGCCTAGTGTCATAATCGGTAGTTTGCCAACTCCAGGGCAGCTACTACAAACATGCACATAATATATAATGTTACATCCTACCTATTACAGAAGCTAAGTCCAATAATGTCAAATATAAGTCCAATAATAGTATAAAGCACGATATTAACGATTTAGCTATTATCGTGAATATCAGCAATATAAAATGATAGAAAATGGAAAATATACATAAAATATATACATTGGGGCCCAATTCTGGGGTCGCAATACGTACTCCATCCTTTCCCCTCCTCCCGTCTTCCACACATCAACAACTCTTCAACAAATGTAAGTGACATGTTATTGTACTATATTACAGTAGTATTTCTTTATTGTTCATAAAACTGTGTATTATTTAATGTCAAAAAGTTCTAAAAAATATTTTATTTTACTACTTTTGGAAGTCTGGAACGGATTAATTTTATTTCCATTATTTCTTATGGGGAAAATTGATTCGGATAACGATTAATTCGGTTACAGATATGCCCTCTCTGACGGATTAATATCGCTAACCGAGGTACCACTGTATATACATGTTATTTTGACATGAGCTGGCTGTGGAGGGAGGCCTGTAATAGTATAATTATACAATACGTATTTTATAGTGTTGTGAAGTGTCATGTGGAATCAAGAGTTACTGACACACTGCTTCTTCTCCCTCTGCTGTAGCTCCGCCCACTTTGTAATGATGCCAAATGTTGAATTAAATATGTATACATTAGAAAAAAAATGAAACTCCAACTTGATAACTTTATTTTAATTTGCATAACTCATATACATATTACAGAAAACAATAAAAAAGTAAAATACACATACGAGTTAAGCTTACAGAAAAATAATTAAATTCACCATCTAACATAGTTACGAAGTGGGAGGAGCTATTGGAGGGAGGAAGAGGCGAGCAGTAAGTCAGTGTCTGGTGAGTCGTCATGGGTGGTGGATGTTAGCCTTAGCGCTAATAAAATGTTGTGTAATTACACTAATATTAGTAATAAAGGTTATCTATCTATTACATTTATTCCAAATTGATATCAGAAACACGATAAATACCCTAGAACTGTAATAAAGACGCTGAAATGAATAATATATGCCATATTATATGAGTAGGGTAAGAGAAGCAGGTAGGCAGCCACTCATTAGAGTTGTTTACATCAGGGTAAACATGCCTAAATCACTCTTGTCATAAGAACAAATGCAAAAATAGCATTTATTATGTTTAGAATAATAATAATTTATAATAATTGATCTGGAGCACTTTAAATGTCATCAGTATTTGGTAGCTGACATTCAGAGCACTCCACAGCAATTAGTAAGTAAGTTTATTCAGGTATACACAAATACATTTACATAGATTATCATACATAGCAGCATATGTGTAGATTTATTAATTATTATTATTTATTATTATTATTATTATTATTTCCCTACAATATATTGTAGGGAAATAATAATAATAATTGCTGTGGAGTGCTCTAAATGTCAGCTACCAAATACTGATGACATTTAAAGTGCTCCAGATCAATTATTATAAATTATTATTATTCTAAAAATAATAAATGCTATTTTTGCATTTGTTCTTATGACAAGAGTGATTTAGGCATGTTTACCCTGATGTAAACATCTCTTATGAGTGGCGGCCTGCCTGCTCTCTAACCCCACTCATATAATATGGAATATATTATTCATTTCAGCGTCTTTATTACAGTTCTAGGGTATTTATCGTGTTTCTGATATCAATTTGGAATAAATGTAATAGATAGATAACCTTTATTTAGTACATTCATTACTTACTTCCCTACAATATATTGTAGGGAAATACTGCTTCCTTAACCTATTGAACCATGAACAATCATAAAACACATGAAAACATAGTAAAATATTGTACTATATAGTACTACATACATGTTATACTGTAGTTTAACCCTTTCGGGGTTCTGGTCGTACTAGTACGTTTTACGCCCTGGGGTTACTGACGTACTAGTACGCCTAAATTCTAGCGCCCTCAAATCAAGCAGAAACAGGCTGTTAGGCCTAGATGTGATAGAATGGGTCTGTGCAGTCAGTGTGCGCAGTATAAAAAAAATTCTCGTTTTCTTAGTCTCATTTTATAGAATAGATGATATATTACAGAAATAGAGATAATTTTGACTGGTTTCACGATGACAAGTACAGTGGTCCCCCGAGTTGCGTACACCTCGGAAATCGTACAATTATGTAAGTATAATATTGTAACTGCTTGTGGAAGTGTATTTTTGGGGGTCTGAAATAGACTAACCTACGTGATATTTTTCCTTAACCCTTTAACTGTCCACACGTAGATCTACGTTCACTCGCGTACTGCTCCGAATATTTAAAAAAAAAAAACTTTTTTTTTTTAAATGAAGAGCGCATTTTTATAAACAGGATAGGCTAAAAAAAAAATTTTTAGGGCCAGTACTTACCAAGATATAAGCCCGCGAAGTTGGTGCTAAATAATGTGGTGTCGGCAACATGGAGCACTGCCGCTTGCAGAAACAATAAACATTTATCGTTTTTTTCATTTTTTTCCATTTTCTGTTGTTTTCATGCTATGATAATGTTTTGATGCAGATCTTTTGATATCATTGCCAATTCTTGTTTAAACACAAATGTTTGGTACTGAATCAGTAATCATACTGTCACAAACACACATGTTCACACTGATTGATGAATTTGTACACCTGGTTCAATCACATACTATTGTTTACATATATATACAAGGTATTTACAGATCCCATTTATGTTTCTAGAAGTCCACCACTGTATGATACTCCAAGAAGCATGGATTCATACAGAGTGCCACTCCACATTGCTGACACATGTATCGTGTGTCTTTTCGCACTTGGGGTCGCTGTGTAGTGTAAGCACACACAACACACTTTTTCTGAGAGTACTTCTTCTTTGGAGTAGATGGTAATGGTATCAGGCAGTGACAGTTAGGGATTATTCGGTTAGGCACTTCCCCTTCTGGTTGTGGGGTGACAGGTCGCTGTTGTGGGGTGACAGGTCGCTGTGGAGTGGCGTGTATAGGTGTGGTACCATACTTTCTCGCTATCTGCTTGATGACATTTAGGGTGAATTCCGCATATTGTTGTCGCTTCCCAGTCTTTATTTCGAACATGTTGAAGGCATTGAGCATTGCAATGTCAACAAGGTGGAAAAACACTTATATACCACTTGCGACTCCTACGAACACAGTCAACAAAGCCTATCATCATGTCACACTTATCAACTAGTCGCATATTGTTCGTATAGTCGATGACAACAGCAGGTTGATTGTTGAGCTTGCTGATTCTGTCTGTTTGTAACATCTCGTTTCTGTGGATGGTTGACAGCAACGTCACGTCCCTTTTGTCATGCCATGTCAGTGCCATGATGTCATTGGCATGAAACGCTTGCACTACACTTCCTCCAGTGAACTTTGGCATGTGTTTTCTGTTTCTTCTCACTGTTCCACATATATCATTATTGTTCACACGTAGGAAATCAGCAAGCATAGGGCTTGTGTACCAGTTGTCTGTGAACAATGTATGACCTTTGCCAAGGTATGGTTGCATTATCTTGCGAACAACATCACCAGAAATGCCCAACATGCACCTGGTATCATCGAGTGTATTTTTCCGTGTAGATAATGACATCCAACACAAGACCAGTCTCACAGTCACACATAACAAACAGTTTTATACCAAAGCGATTACGTTTGCTTGGTATATATTGTTTGAATGACAGTCGTCCCTTGAACAGAATCAAGGACTCGTCAACAACAATGTTCTTGAATGGATAAAAGTAGGCACTGAATTTTTGCTTGAGATACATAAACAATTCCCGGATTTTGTAAAGGAGGTCATTTCGGTTTGGTGTATTCCTGTCTGAGAAATGCAACATTCTTAGCAACAGAATGAATCTGTTGCAGGAAAGGAGGTCACGGAAGACTGGAGTGCTAATGAAGGAGTCTGTGGACCAGTAGTTTGCTATATTGTTCTTATATGTGTGTGGTATAAGCATGACAGTGCCAAGGAATAAATACATTTCAGCCACAGTTGTATTTTTCCACCTGCGCAGCCGTGACGATTCTGTAACATCTACATGGTCCATTGTATACTGGTAGTACAGGTTGGTCTGGGTAACAATCAGGTTCATTATCGGCTCATCAAAGTATAGTTGAAAATAGTCTAACTCAGTAGACTCATTTGTGATGGGACAGTGTGGCATGATGCCACTTCCACTGTCATCAAAATTGAAAGGATGTGGCATGAATGGTGTATGTTCAGTCCAATTCCATTCACGATCAGATGGTGCAGGGTGGACCTGTGGCATGGGACGTGGGGGAGGAGGAGGGACGGGAGTGGGGCCAGCACATGGTTGAGAGGGTGCCGCGTGGTCCTTTGTCTGTCCACACACCGCGCCACGAGGACCAGGCATCATGCCACCCACCACCTCTTCCTCCATCCCAGCATACTCTCCTTCATTATCACTTTCATTATCAGTGGCAGGGGTTTTGGATTGTGACCTGCCACGACCCTTGCCTCTGACTGCATATGGCACACTGCCTGAACGTAGGTAATGACGCCCAAAAGCACGTTTCACTGGGGAATAATGATAATCACTGTTACGGCCCCCTACCTAACAATGGGAGTTAGGTAGTTACCTTACTGGCCAGCAGTCAAGGGGTTACGTCATCAGACCTGATGTTTGACTGCCGGGCCGGCTTGACCGACAGTGTCAACGAGACTCTCCCCTATTCAACACTGGAGAGTTTACCAGCTCCCTGATACACTACTGGAGTTCGCTTGAGAGTTGCAGACTTTCGCAGTGTGGTGCTGGTGACAGGCTTACAGTGCTTCAGTGCAGAGAGAACTGGAAGCTTTATTCTCTCTAGACTGTGTTACTCGAGAGCAACTCTGTACTTGTGATGTTTGCAAGGCCAAGTACAGTTGATGAGGACACTGTAATGAGGAGAGCAGCAAGTCTGGTCACCAGAATTACCTACTGGCTTTCATCGTACCTGCGACTATGTACCTGAGATTGTGTTTACCCGGATATTGTTACCCGGAGTGTCAGGTATTCAGTGGTGCATCCAGAGAGTTTGTGACGGTGGCACGACACAAGTTAAGAGTCGTGTATTTGGTGTGTGTCAAGACGCGGTGCACAGGTTTTATTAGAGATGGGTTCATGATGCAGGGGGCGTGCCATGTGGCACAGAGGTGGTGTCGTGTGACACAGCAATGGAGTCTTATGGTACAGGGAGATCGGGTGTCGTGGAACCCTGTAAGCGTGCCATAAGACAGAGATAAGGGTGTCTGAGGACACGGTGGAGGAGTATCATGACGAGGTATGGTAGTATCCTGCGTGACACGATGATGGCAGCGACTTAATAAGCACTGAGTATATGATTTTACTTGTGACTTTTATTAATTTGTACTATGATTTTGTGTATACAGAAAATATTATGTTTTTACACAAATTATAAAGATTATGATTTTATTCAGATTATGTTTTTATATTAATAATAATATATACATGTATATATATATAATAAATATCTGAAATGTGAGATTTTTGTTAGTATCCCAAACAGTCAGTTTATTACAAATGGTATTATTTTGTAATAATCACTTTCACTCGACGAATCGTCTATGGGCATAAAATCGATTTCATCATCGTCACTTATATCACTTTCACTATCGTCATTATTATAACACATGGAAAATGATAATTTCCTCTTGCGGAGTTGCCTTTGGGTAGTAACACTAGCAACCCCAGAGGTGCTGGGCTGAGGGTCTGTGGCCACACTGGCCACCCCAGAAGTGCTGGGCTGAGGGTCTGGTATGGCCACACTGGCCACCCCAGAAGTGCTGGGCTGAGGGTCTGGTATGGCCACACTGGCCACCCCAGAAGTGCTGGGCTGAGGGTCTGGTATGGCCACACTGTCCACACTGGCCACCCCAGAGGTGATGGGCTGAGGGTCATCTAGGTTGTCATCAATAGTTTCACTAATTCCTTGATTATTAGTGGCTATATCACTGTCTAATCCACTAAGCTCGCGTTCTCTATCACTTTCAGAGAATAGTAGAGTGTTAATACGACGAGGTGTGAGTGAATCACGAGGATGTGCCATGATGTTGACCCAAGATGGAGCTGAAACTAACTGGGGCTACCATGCGGTACCCAGGCGTCCCCGATTTTTTCATACTGCGCACACTGAGGGCACAGACCTATTCTCTCATGTCTAGGCGACTCAGGCCTGTCGCGCTAAATTTGAACGAATGAAAAATAAAACGTAGATCTACGTTCGGAGCAGTACGTGTACAAACGTATATCTACGTTTGGACAGTTAAAGGGTTAAGGGAGTAAATTCGTTCAGTAATGGCACTTGAGCAGGCTTCTGGAGTGAAGTTTTTACGATACTCGGAGGACCACTGTACCTTGAAACTGAGCGCAAAGTAGCGAAAATGTTCGATTTTGGCCGATGTTCAAGAGTAAACAAATCACACCATGCGTCCAATACACATCACAAGTGCGCTGATATTTTTTATACCATTTTTACAATGATGCAGTTGTATAGTACAGTGGACCCTCGGTTAACAAAAAAAATTCATTGCAGAAGCCTGCTCAAGTGCCATTACCGAACGAATTTACGTCCTTAAGAAATAATGTCATGTAGGTTAGTCTATTTCAGACCCCCAAAACTACACTTCCACAAGAACTTACAAAATTATACTTACATAATTGCACGATTTCCGGGGTATTCGTTAACCGAGGGTCCACTGTACATAACAGTAAATCTTTTATTTTTTGTGAGAATAAAAATTCAAAATGGAAAGCAAAAGTAATGTAAGAGGGGCCTGGAGACGTGACTAATGAACAGAGATGTTATTTTAGTGCCAGGAATGTCTGCCTTGTTTATTATGGACCCTATTTTGAAATTGGCATCGTTTGAAATTTGTGTGAAATTGGCCAAATTGCCATTTTCTGACCACTATTTTGGGTAGTTGAAATTGGTAAATAGGCGGTTTCTTGTACTCAATCGATAGAAGAAATGGAGTTCTAGCGAAATAGCTATAATTTTAGTAGACTGAAACATTGGAATTTGCCGAAAATAGGGCTCAAAGTGGGCGAAATCGCCGATGCGTAAATGTCATGGATACCTCTAACTTCGCGAAAGCATAGTTCCGTTAGTTTTCGATCAAATTTCTTAATTTTTGTGGCGTTATGATGGGAAAAAGATTCTCTATCATTTCATAAGAATTTTTTTTTTTTTAAATTCGTGGACCCTGAGAACGAGTTTCAGAGAGACCCCTTGGACCCCCAAATGGTTAATAACAAATAATGAACAAACAAAACACTCAGTGAGTGAGTGGTGGGCAGGCTGGCCCACGGGTCGGGGGGAGGGTAGTAGGGACGCTCGGGTGGCGGGAAACTTAAATATGATTTGGTGGCTGGGAATTTGGCGGCCGGGAATTCGCGAATGTGTGAAGCCCGCAAAAGTGGAAAACGTGAATGTTGAGGGAGACCTTTACAGATAATTTTGGTTAATTTCAGAAATACTTAATTTTTGTCGATTTTCCCGAAGGGCAAGGTCCCCTACTACCCCTGTCTGTTTTAACCCTTTCAGGGTCCGTCCCATAGATCTATGGCTTTGAATACACACACAATCCGCACATATAAAAAAGAGAGGAGCTTACGATGACGTTTCGGTTCGACTTGGACCATTTACAAAGTCACAAAGTTAGTGTGACTTTGTAAATGGTCCAAGTCGGACCGAAACGTCGTCATAAGCTCCTCTCTTTTTTATATGTGCGGGTTGTGTGTGTATTGTTACAGTTACGGTATTGTGCCTTTTTTTGTTATTTATGACTTTGAAGCCAGGGTCCAAGCCGTAGATCTACCCCATGAGCTCAGCTCGCTCAGATAACCTGTGATCAGTAAATTTGGGCCTAGATATGAGAGAATACATCTATGTGGCAAGTGTGCACCACATAAAAAAAATCCTGCAGCACGCAGTGCATGAGAGGAAAAAAACTGCAACCGTAATTTTGGATTAAAACAGCAACTTTGCGGTGTTTTTCCGTATGTTTTTTACAGTTGTATTCGCGATTTCTTGGTCTCATTTGATAGAATGGAAGATATATTACAGAAATAGAGATAATTTTGATTGGTTTTAATACTGAAAATGGCTTGAAACTGAGCTCAAAGTAGTGGAAATATTCAATTTTTGTCGATGTTCAAGAGTCTAATACGCGTCAGCTAGTGGGTCTAATATACGTTCACAAATGTGCTGATATTATTTATACAATTATTACAATCATAACATTTGTCAATAGAATATACATATAAGTACTGGTACTCAACTAGTACTTTGGTACTAAAGAAAAACTATACACAGTACTACTGTAAATTTTCTATTTTTTTTTATACGAATAAAAATTCATTATGTGAATAAAAAATCAAAATGGAATTCATTTGTAAAGCCTGAAAATGTAACTAATGAACAGAGGAAATGTTAGTTTAGTGCCAGGAATGCCTGCTTTGTTTATTCTTAACCCTATTTTGAAATTGGAATATTTTGAACTTTGTGTTAAATTGGCCAAGTTACCAATTTCCGATCACTTTATTGGGTAGTTGAAACAGTTGACTGGGCGATTTCTTGTGCTCAATCGATAAAATAGAAGTAATACTAGCGAAATAGCTAAGAATCTGGTTGACTGGAATAATATAATTGGCCTAAAATGGGAGTCAAAGTCGGCAAAATCACTGATGTGTAAATATCGCTGATGCATCAAAATTTGTAAGAGTGTAATTTTGTCAATTTTCCATCAAATTTCGCACTTTTTGTTTTATTACCATCAGAAAAATATTCTCTACCATTTCATACGAAAATATAAAAAAACATTTTGAAATTCTTGGGCCCTGACTGTCACTCTTGAGATTTGGCCTCTGGACCCTCAAAGGGTTAAGGGTTTGTAATAGGTCTGATTCAATTATTGGGACACCGTAAACCATAACCAATCATTCCTGGTTATATTTTATTACCCGAGAAATAGAGAAAATTTTCTATTATAGGATTATAAATTCAAAATGGAAGGCAAGTGTAATACAGAAGTAGTCTGGGGATGTGGTTAATGAACAGAGGAAATGTTTGTTTGTGTCAGCAATGTCTACTTTGTAGACATTGTGTAAAATTGACCAAATTACTGACTTCTGAGCACTTTATAGGGTATGTAGTTGTAACAGTTGAATGAGCAATTTCTTTTGTTCAATCAATAGAACAAAAGACATACTAGCAAAACAGCTAAGAATGTGATCAATTGGGGCAATCAAACTAGCTTAAAATAGGACTAAAAAATGGGCATATAGTGTGTCCATATCACTAACTTTGCGACTGAGTAATTCCATAAGTTTCCCATAAAATTTTGTAGTTTTGGTGTCATTACCTTCAGAAAAAGATTCTTTATCTTTTCAAAATATTTTTTTTTTAAAGTAGACACAGAGCAATATTAATTTTGGGGGTCTGGACAGTGAAAGGATTAAGATATAAGGCTGAGAAATATTTATAGGAATCAATCAACTTCTGTGATGATATATTATTGAAAGCATTACTGCATAAATGTGCAATGTATGGTATATAAACTCACCCATGAGAAGCAGCAACAGATCCTAAGCAATTTATTGCCATGAAGACATGTTTCAAATCACAATACAGACTCATAATCCATTGCTTCTGCATCAAACGTGGATCACTGTGTACTATGACAGAAGTAGGTGCTTTGAGGTTACTGGGCTGACAGTTCTTTCCATTACCAAGGAGTATCTGTGGAAGAGTAAATATGTTAGAAAGGTCATTATACTGCCAGTGTATACTGTACTTTAACTCTTTAATAAAATTAAGGTAAATAGTTACTGAAAATTCTTCAAAAAAATTATATTTTCTAACAGACAACACTAATAATTTCAAGGATCTGTATATAATAAGAGATACAGTGGTACCCCGGTTTACGATGGTCCCCAAACTCACCCTTTTATGTAAGTTTATTTTTTTAAATGCTTTTGTAAGTGTAATTTTGGGGGTCTAAAAGGACTAGTCTATTTTACAACTTTTCTTAAGGAGATAAATTCGTTTGGTAATGGCACTTGAACAGCATTCTGGAATGAAAAAATATCGTAAACCGGGGTACCACTGTATGTAGTTCATAACATTTGTCAATAGAATATACATATAAGTACTGGTACTCAACTAGTACTTTGGTACTAAAGAAAAACTATACACAATACTACTGTAATTGTTATTGGTATGCTACATATGTAGTAGGAGACCCTTACCAGATGTGATGGTTACCTTTAGTCAGCCCATCTTTCCCTCCAGTGGAAGAAAAAGATTTAGTTCCAACTGACTCGATATTTGCCCAACTTTTTCAAGAAAAATTTGACTCATTATTCAGACGCTGCCCTGATACTCGACCTA
The DNA here is from genome assembly GCA_009830355.1 of Cherax destructor. Taxonomy (NCBI): domain Eukaryota; kingdom Metazoa; phylum Arthropoda; class Malacostraca; order Decapoda; family Parastacidae; genus Cherax; species Cherax destructor. Next base: position 13,166 of record WNWK01022373.1, read on the forward strand.
AACAAAACGGTCCATCCGGATGAAGTCCACAAAAACAAAGCATCAAGTGCTCAGTCTCTCATAAGCTTTCATTCATTAAGCATCATTCGAACAAGTTCCATGAAACTTTTTGGTATTTCATTATTACGTGTTGTTTTTTAAATATTTTCTTTGAAAATAAGTAATCATGGCCCCCCAAAAATAGTAGTGATCCAAACAAGCCTAAAAAGAAAGCAGTGAGAACAAAGTGAAAAAAGAACTCATTGTGAAGTGGGAAAGTGGAACACGTGTGTTGGATCTGGCCACTCAACATGGTATGGCGAAATCGTCCATATAGCAAAATAAAGTGGCAATAAAAGGGGCTGATGTGGTGAAAGGAGTGAAAGTTCTTGCTGTGAAAAGGTCACATATAATTGAAGTAATGGAAAAAATTTTGTTAGTGAGTGTTTCTGAAACAATAATTTGTGAAAAAGCATAGTACACGTAACGTAGTTATATAGTGATCTTAGGCGAGACACCCTGGGAAACAGTGATGAATTTAAGGCAAGTAGAGGCTGGTTTGATAGGTTTAAAAAGAAGTGGGATTCATAGTGTAGTAAGGCATGGGAAGGCTGCCAGTGCTAACAGAGATGAGGCTGAAAAGTTTGTTAAGGAATTTAAAAACTATGTTGAGGGATTTATTCTTCAACAAGTTTTTGTGATGAAACACAAAAAGAGAAATTATTACCAACACACAAGCCCAAGAAAGACAAGCTAACATTCTTGTTGTGTGGTAATGCTAGTAAAGACTGCAAAATTAAACCGTTGCTATTCTACCACTCTGAAAATCCAAGGGTGTTTTAAAAAAACACTGTGATAAAAAGTAAACTTAGTGTAATGTGGAGGGCTAATAGTAAAGCTTGGGTAACAAGGCAGTTCTTCATTTCTACGTCTACTTACTCTCAATATTTGTGTTCATCTCAAATGTTAATCACTCCAGTATGTCCACCAAAGGTTAATAAACAAAATTGTAATTCTCTACAAAACTTATTAAAGCCATACAGCACAACCTAATAGAATATTCAATTCTCTTGTATTCATTGTAACTCACCTAATGACCATATGTACTGTTATTGCCTTATTAATCTTAAGTTAGTTTTAAGTTTGCCCGAAATGCTTTGCATATAAAGGGGCTTTTGGCATGTACACCCAACTATTATATTCCTTTGTACAAACATGTATCATGTTGAAATAAAATATTATTATTATACATGAAGTGTTTGCCCCAAGTGTGAAACAGTACCTTGCAGAAAAAAATTAAAATTAAGGGCACTTCTGGTAATGGATAATGGTCCTGCTCACCCTCCAGGCTTGGAAAAAAATTTGGTGGATGAATACAGCTTCATGTACTTAACAAATCAAAATTGTAATTACACATTGTAACCTTTGCAAAGAAATAAAATCTTTATTCTTTAAAGTGAAATTCTTGCCCCCTAACACTACTCTTCTTATCCAACCCATGTGCCAGCAGGTAATTTCCAATTTTAAGAAACTTAAAAGAAAAGTACAGCCTCTCCTCACTAACAACGGAGTTCTGTTCCTAAGACCCTGTTGGTAAACAAATTCGCCGCTAAGTGAGGAGCATACTATAATCGTAGTGGGTTTGTGTCAACTATTTTTTATATTGTTTTAATGTCACCTTTGCACCATTTATAACATTTCTGGTATATTTTTAAATGTTTATACAGTACAGTGGACCCCCGAGTTTCGTAAACCCCGGAAATCATACATTTATGTAAGTATAATATTGTAAGTGCTTGTGGAAAAGTATTTTTGGGGGTCTGAAATAGACTAACCTACGTGACATTTTTTCTTAAGGGGGTAAATTCGTTCGGTAATGGCACTTGAGCAGACTTCAGGAGTGAAGTTTTTACGAAACTCGGGGGTCCACTGTAGTTTACTGTATATTGTAATAAACAGAATAGAGGAAGTGCCAGTGAAAGTGAATTTCATGGTTTTGAGGAGGGTGTGACCGAAAGCAGTGCCTAGGATAACGTAATTAGTGATGACAACCCAGACGACCCACAACCTTCCACCTCTGGTGCTGGGCCGTCTCATTCACGTTCACCTGTACCAGGGCGAAAGAGGAAACTATTTCCCCGTGTACAGGACTCAGATATGAGCAATGATAGTGATTTCCAAGATATTGAAAGCAGTTCGAGTTGCAACAGTGAGAGGGAATATTCTCCAGTGAAGCTGCATTATGTCCGACGCACCATGCGTTCTGGTAGTGCCATATGCCATTCCAAGGGGAAGTAGTAAATCTCGGAGGACATCCTGTGGCCCTACACCACGAACTGATAGTGAAGATGACGATATTGTTACAATGGGGATGGATAATGTGCGTGGGGCAGCAGGTGGTGGTGGTGGTGGTGGTGGTGGTGGTGGTGGGGGTGGTGGCGGCAGTGGCATGCTTCATGTGGCACCAGCAGCGGGTCACACTTGTACCCATACTGCTAACTCAGCACAGCCACAACAAAGGCCACCCTCAACCACCCCCATACTCCCACAACCTGCACAACCACCTGTCAATATCCAGTACCCACCAGAAGACCGCATCTGGGATTGGCAGCAAGGTGCCAATTTTGTTCCCAATCCCCATCACTTTGATGAAACACAAAGTCGAATACGGCCATCATGTACACTTGGGAACAATGCCACTGAACTGGAATGCTTTCAGTTATTCTTCGATGAACCCCTGATGGGCATTATTGTCAGGCAAAGTAACACATATTTCGAATACACCATGGCAAACACAATTGTTTCACCAAGATCACACGCCTACACAAGTGGAAAGACACAACTGTGGCAGAGATGTATCTGTTCTTTGCCACAATAATGCTTATGCCACATGTGTATATAAGCACACTGTCACCACATACTGGTTGACAGACCACCTGATTTCAACCCCATCTTTCAGTGACATTATACCAGTGAATCGATTTCTGCTACTGTTACGTATGCTACACTTCTCAGACAAAACAAGGCCTGACAGAAACGACAGGTTATATAAGATCAGGAATGTGTTTATGTACCTGAAACAAAAGTGCTGCATGTATTTTTATTCGTTCAGGAAACTTGTTATTGACGAGTCTTTGATTTTGTTCAAAGGCAGACTGTCGTTCAAGCAGTATATACCAATGGTATAAAGTTATTTGTACTGTGTGATTGCAAAAGTGGTCTGGTTTTGGATATAACTGTGTACACTGGCAGTAATACATTGCAAGATACAAGAAAGTTATTGGGTATCTCTGGTGATGTGGTTAGAACAATGATAGAACCATATCTTGGTAAGGGGCATATATTATATACTGATAACTGGTACACAAGCCCCTTACTCAGTGATTTCTTGCGAGTGAACATGACAGACGTGTGTGGCACAGTGTGTGGAAATCGTAAGCATATGCCTAGGTTCGACGCAGGCACTCGTAGAGGTGAGGTGCAGGTGTTTGCTGCCAATGACATCATGGCATTTCGATGGCATGACAAACGTGATGTCACATTGTTGACATCAGTTCACTGAAACGAAATGGCAGAGAGTGGCAGGCAGAATAGAGACCAATGAACCCATTCTAAAACCTGCAGCTGTGATGGACTACAACCTCAATATGCACTTAGTGGACAAATGTGACATGCAGATAGGGTTTACTGATTGTGTTCGCAAGAGTTATAAGTGGTACATAAAACACTTTTTCCATCTTCTTGAAATATCCACGCTGAATGCTTATAATAAGTATAAGTTGAAGACCAACAACAAACCAAAATATGGTGAATTTTGTTTGTCAGTCATCAGACAAATAATATTCAAGTACCAAGTAACACCTGCAATAGACCAGCGCCCACGAAATTATCAACACATACCCTCTCGTCTGAGGCCTGGTGATAATTACCCCATACAAATGCCTCCTACTACTTTCAAGAAAACTGCTCAGAAGAGGTGTTATGTCTGTGCACATACCACAAAATGCCCAAAAAAATGCAGACACTCGTTTTATGTGTGAGGAGTGTAAAATGCCACTATGCATAACACCGTGTTTCAAAAGAATTCCACAAGCTGCAGCAGTTCTAGGAAAGTCTCCAGTGACTACATTTGGACAGTGGTCCATTGGTTTTCGTGTTTAATCCGTTCCAGAGGGATCAACTAAAACCAAAATCGATGAAAACTAAAAACCATTTTCCCCATAAGAAATAATGTAAATTCAATTATAATCCGTTTCAGACACCCGGGAGTATTAACAAAAAATAATTTTTTAGAGATTAAATATAGATTTACATACAGAAAAGAAGGACAAATAAATATAAAGCACTAATAACATGTATAAATGAACATTTAACATCACACTTACCTTTACTGGCGACTCTTATTGGTGTATGGAAGACGGAGAGGAGAGAGGGAGGCGAGTTTATTGTTTGGAGGCAGGACAAAATGCTTCAATTTGACACTAATATCAGCTCTACGGCTTATTTATCTATCACAATTCATCTAATATGACACAATAAACAATATTAATAACATAGAAACATGATATATACAGTGGACCCCTGGATTAAGTCATTATTTCGTTCCAGAATGCTGTTCAAGTGCCGTTACCGAACAAATTTGTTCCCATAAGGAATAATGAAAATTAGATTAGTCCTTTTAGACCCCCAAAAATACACTTACAAAAGCACTTACAAAAATACACTTACATAATTGTTCGAGTTTGGAGCAGTACGTAATCCGGGGGTCCACTGTACGCTAGAATGAATAAAATAGTATGTCATTACGAATGTGAGGACTGGTGATAGTGTTATTGTTGTTGGGTTTATAAGGTCCACTGACCATAAGCCGTACATATAGTGGTGGTGGTGGAGGCAGCAAAGCCACCACCAGTATTTCACACTGAAACAATGTACGTAATTTATAAATAAGAAATATTTACACTTCAATTTATAAATAAGAAATATTTCAATTTGATATGTTCATCCTCCTTAACACTTGTTGCAATTTCATATCATCATATTGTCATTTAAAATCTTATAGTATCATCATTTTCTTAATTTGAAATAAAATATATACAGTCATCCCTTGGTTTTCAATTGTCTCAGTTTTCACCGATTTTGGTTTTAGCTGACTTTTTTCGCAGAAAAATTGTCTCAGTTTTCAACGATTGTCTCAGTTTTCACCGATCGTATGGGACCTGTCCACCAGTGCCGCACACATACAAAGGCCGTAAGCCCGCCACCCACGCACCCCCCATGCACATTTTAACGCAGTCTAGCATTGTTTATGCTGGAGTGAACATCACCCCAGGAGATCCTACAAAACATTTATTAACAATTCATTGTTCTTGGCCCTTGATTGTGTGTGACTACTAAATAAGCTACCATGGGCCCAAAGAAAGCTCCTAGTGCCAGTCCTTTGGTAAAGAAAGTGAGAAACACGATGGAGTTTAAGAGTGTAGCAGGCATGCAGGGAATGTAGCATGCATGCAGGGAGTGTAGCATGTATGCAGGGAGTGTAGCATGTATGCAGGGAGTGTAGCATGTATGCAGGGAGTGTAGCATGTATGCAGGGAGTGTAGCATGTATGCAGGGAGTATAGCATGTATGCAGGGAGTGTAGCATGTATGCAGGGAGTGTAGCAGGTATGCAGGGAGTGTAGCATGTATACAGGGAGTGTAGCATGTATGCAGGGAGTGTAGCATGTATGCAGGGAGTGTAGCAGGTATGCAGGGAGTGTAGCAGGCAGGGAGGGAGTGTAGCAGGCAGGGAGGGAGTGTAGCAGGCAGGGAGGGAGTGTAGCAGGCATGGAGGGAGTGTAGCAGGCAGGGAGGGAGTGTAGCAGGCATGCAGAGAAGTGACCCCGGATAAGGACTTGGTACCTGAATTCCTTATGGAAGGGGTTTCACCTTCCAAAAAATAGTGTCTCTTCCCTCTCCCCTCCTCCCTCTCTTCCTTCCAGCAACATCAGTCTTCAATAAAGGTAAGTGCCACATAGAGTTCATAAATTTGTGCATGTAAATCTATCTTTAAGGCCCCCAATTTTTTTTTTTTCCAAACTTCTGGGTTTCTGGAACGGATTAATTAAATTTCCATTATTTCTTATGGGGAAAATAGTTTTGGTTTTCACCGATTTTGGTTTTAGCTGATCCATCTGGAACGGATTACAATTGAAAACCAAGGGATGACTGTATCTAGAAGAAACTCTAAAAAAAAAATTATAGTATTGTTATTATACTAGTATAGCATCAACATACTGTAACTTGAAATAAATTATACAACTAGATTAAACTCAACCAATTTCTCTTGTATTGTCTTTTAATAGTATGTATAACCAAATTATAATTTAAATAATACAGAACTAGAATAAACTCAATCAATTTCTTTAGCATTAAGTACTTAGTGAATAAGTCTCTAGAATAAACTGCCCTTAATGCCATGGCATGCCAGTGGCTCTCCTTGCATTACAGTTTTATAATTGTAACTACCAATAACATTGTACACTTGTAACATGCATAGAAATAAAAATATTATTATATTATTATTATTATTATTATTATTATTTACACTTTATAAATAAGAAATATTTACACTTTATAAATAAGAAATATTTACACTTTATAAATAAGAAATATTTACACTTTATAAATAAGAAATATTTACACTTATCTTGGAGGAGATGGTGGCAGAGGGCAGCTCTGGTCTCAGTGCCCCTATACTCCACAAACAACAATGGAGGGGTTAAGTTTCATGTCGTCATTTTTCTATCGCTTAATCTCTTAACTTAGTTGCTACGCTGTTAGTCCTACACTTTATAGCTGGCTGGCGCTATAGCCTTTATCGACTCCACTTTGATACTTTGCTACGATTTATTTCTTAAATTCTATGGTGTTCCTCACTTTCTTTACCAAAGGACTGGCACTAGGAGCTTTCTTTGGGCCCATGGTGCCTTATTTAGCAGTCACACACAAAAATCATGGGCCAAAAACAATGGATTGTTAAGAAATGTTTTGTATGAACTCGCAGGATAATGTTCACTCAACCAAAAACAATGCTACACTGCCTGAGAATGTGCGTGGGAGGCGGGCTTGCGGGCTTTGTATGTGCGCTGGGCACTGGACAGGTTCCGTACCATCGACGAAAACTAAGCCAATCAGCGAAAACTAAGCCAATATTTCCAAGAAAAAAGTGCGCGAAAACCAAAATCAGCAAAAACTGAGACACACGAAAACCAAGGGTCCACTGTATACGTATATGTATATTATAGAACAATAGTAATAAAAAAAAAATTTGTATTGTTGGTTTGTGTAAACAAGTTTTGTAAACAATATAATAATAATAATGTTTGTGCAGTTATTGTGTTGCATACGAGTGTACGTATACTATAGTATGTACATTGCACCTTACTTTTGGTCTCACAGGCCACATAAGTTACTTAAAAAAAAAAATATTGGAAAATACAAGAAAACTTCGAATGGGAGTAAAAATAATTTTACCGGGTGAGCGGCATTAGACGCTGTTGCCATACGCAGCTCATTTTCTGCCAATTTTACGCCTCTATATCTTGGTAAGTACTGATTGACAAAATTTTTTTTTGGTCTTAAAACAATCAGCAAATTAATCTTAACATTTCAGTAAGAAAAAATCATTTTTTTTTTTAAATATTTTGCGACAGAGAGACACTTTAGGATTTAACCCTTTCAGGGTCCAGAGGCAAAATCTTAGAAGGGTGCACCAGTGTCCACAAATTTTCAAAAAAAAAAAAAAATTTATTAAATGGTAGAGAATCTTTTTTTGAAGGTAATAAAACAAAAAGTACTAAATTTGATGGAAAATTGGCAAAATTATGCTCTCGTGAATTTTGATGCGTCAGCGATATTTACGCATCAGCGATTTTGCTGACTTTGACTCCCATTTTAGGCCAATTACATTATCCCAGTCGACCAAATTCTTAGCTATTTCACTAGTATTACTTCTATTCTATCGATTGAGCTTTAAAAAGAGATTGGACAAATATATGAGTGGGAGGGGCTGGGTTTGATTAGTGTCGTGAGTACGGGAGTAAATTCTTAGGTAGTGGTGGTTTTGATAAGGACCTGCCTTGTATGGGCCAGTAGGCCTTCTGCAGTGTTCCTCCATTCTTATGTTCTTATGTTAAGAAATTGCCCAGTCAACTGTTTCAACTACAAAATACTAAAGTGATCGGAAATTGGTAATTTAGCCAATTTAACTCAAAGTTCAAAATATTCCAATTTCAAAATAGGGTGCAGAATAAACAATGAAGGCATTCCTGGCACTAAAATAACATTTCCTCTGTTCATTTGATACGTTTTCAGTCTTTACAAATGAATTCTATTTTGATTTTTTATTCACATAATGAATTTTTATTCAAACCAAAAAATGGAACAATACAAATAATATCACCACATTTGTGAACGTATATTAGACCCACCAGCTGGTGCGTATTAGACATGAGGTCACTTGTTTACTCTTGAACATCGGCAAAAATTTAACATTTCTGCTACTTTGAGCTCAGTTTCAAGCCATTTCCTGTACTAAAACCAATCAAAATCATCTCTAATTCTGTACTATATCTTCCATTCTATCAAATGACACCAAGAAATAGCAAATACAACTATAAAAAGTATAGGAAAAAACACTGCAAAGTCGCTGTTTTAATCGAAAATTACGGTCTCAGTTTTTTCTCTCGTTATGCACTGTGTGCTGCAGGATTTGCTTTATGTGGTGCACACTTACCACACAGATGTATTCTCTCATATCTAGGTCCAAATTTACCGCTCACAGCTTATCTGAGTGAGCTGAGCTCATGATGTAGAACTACGGTTTGGACCCACAACTCAAAGCCGTAGAACTACGGCAGGGACCTTGAAAGGGTTAAGGTTGCGACAGTCAAAGGGTTAATAATGAAGCCATTCAGAAGAGGTAAGCTGAAATTTATTGAACATAATTGAATAAGAATAAAAATTCTACACTAGAGTTTCACACACAAAATGGTCAACTTTGCACGTACAAAGATGAATTTCATTCTTTGCCATCAATGAATATGAGGCACCTTTTACAGTGGTCCCTCGATTAACAATCTTAATCTGTTCCAGGAGCTAGGCCTTAACACGAATTGCTCGTAATTCGAAACCTTATTTCCCATAAGAAATAATTAAATACAATTAATCCGTTCCACCCAAAAATATTCACAAAAAATACATTTTAATTATAGTTCTACATACACAAAACAACATTATTAACACTAAATACTACTACGTACATAATATTAACCCTTTGGGGGTCGGTGCCGTACTAGTACGTTTTACGAGCAGGGGTTGGTGCCGTACTAGTACGCCCAAATTCTAGCGGCCTCAATTTAAGCAGAAAACGTCTGGTAGGCATACATATGAAAGAATGGGTCTGTGTGGTCAGTGTGCGCAGTATAAAAAAAATCCTGCAGTACACACTGCATAATGAGAGAAAAAAAACTCTGACCGTTTTTTTCGATTAAAACAGCGATTTTGCAGTCGATTTTCGTATGGTATATATTGATGTATTCTCGTTTTCCTGGTCTCATTTGATAGAATGGAAGATATATTACAGAAATCGAGATGATTTTGATTGGTATGACAATGACAAATACCTTGAAATTGAGCTCAAAGTAGCGAAGATGTTCGATTTTTGACGATGTTCAAGAGTAAACAAATCACACCATGCCTCCAATACACATCAACTGGCGAGTCTTATATTCATGCACAAGTGCATGAATCAGTTGTTTGTATGATTTCTTCTGTGAAGACCTCTGGTCTCAAAAAAAAAAAAAAAAAAAAAAAAAATTAACACGTATCCATTCCAAGAAAAGCAGGGAAATAGTTCATCAATAATTCGAAAGTTTATTCCACCACTTTTCATGAAATTGTGTGGATAACATTAATCAGGTGCTACTTTACATGGCCTGATTTCAGTTTAACCGTTACGTATATCACTATTACAAATTCTATTTGCATTCTGCCCTTTACAGATTGTACAGAATGTCACGACCACCAGCCAAGAAACAATGTTATTCAAATGAAGAGGATATTAGAGAATTTAAAGAATACTGGACTGAAAAATTTGGCATGATTAAAAAAGATAATACAGCATTGTGCATTTTCTGTTCTGAATCAGTTGTTTGTATGATTTCTTCTGTGAAGACATTTTGAAACTGTTCATAAAAACGTAAGCAAGAAAACTTAGCAAGAACAAAGGTAACTGATTTCTCATGAACTGAGCAAGACAAAAAAAACTGTCTGTTTAATTCGGGTAAGCATAGTTCCAACTTAGTTGCTGCTAGCTTTGAGGTCTCCAAAGTTATTGCTCAACATGGAAAGCAACTTAGTGATGGGGAGTATATTAAAGAAGTATGGTTAGAATGTGCTCCTTTCCTTTTTGACAATCTTTCAGAAAAGGAAAAGATTATTCAGCGCATTAAAGATTTGTCTGTGAGTAGAAAAACGGTCAAGGATGGGATAGTTAAGCTGGAAAGGAATGCAGCGGAACAATTAACGAAGGATTTGGCTTGATGTAAGTTCTTTTCTATTTGTGTTGATGAAAGCACAGACATTACATCATCAGCTAGGCTAGCAATTTTTTCTCGATTTTGGAGTGGTGACGAAGTATGCAAAGAGATGATTAATCTTGTAACACTACCTGAGCGTACCACTGGGGCTGAAATACAGTATGTAAAGCAGTTATGAACAAATTATCTATTCGACAAATTGATATCGATATCGGCCAAATTGAATTTTGGCCGCTTTTTTGGCCAAAATTCTATACTGGATTTCGGCTGGCAACTCGGAAATCGGCTGTATTGGACGCGTCCGCCTGCCCAGGACGTCGCATGCTTGAGTCAGTCTGGCTGTCTCGCGGTGAGAGAGCCAGAATGTGTCCTCGACAAAGATTTTGAAGGATTTGAGGCTGACTCTGACCCTGTCTCTCTGCCTGTTGTGGAATCTATTGTCTTGGGAAAGTCCATGGGGTTGGAGGTGAGTGGTGAGGATGTGGAAGAGTTGGTGGAGGACCACAGGGAAGAGCTAACCAATGAAGAGCTGCAAGACCTTCATCTGCAACAGCAACAGACCACAGCTGAGGAAATTGGTTCAGAGGAGGAGGAAGAGAGAGGGGGAAGAAGGGGCCTTCTTCAGCGATTAAGGGCATTTGTGCAAAGTGGAGGGAGATGCAGAGTTTTGTGGAGAAATATCACCCTGACCAAGCCATATCTGCAACATGTTCAGTGACAAAACCTTGTCCCACTTCAGGCAAATCTTAAAGAGACGCCAGAAACAGACCTCTCTGGACAGTTTTTTTTGTGCGACAGGGGTGAAGTGACTCTCAAGCTGGTCCTAGTGCCAGTAAAAGACAAAGAAGAAGGGAAGTAACCCCAGATAGGGACTTGATACCTGAAGTCCTTATGGAGGGGGATCCTCCTTCCAAACAATAATCAGTCCTCCCTCTCTCCTCCTCCCTGTCTTCCATACATAAGAACATAAGAAAGAAGGAACACTGCAGCAGGCCTACTGGCCCATGCGAGGCAGGTCCAGTAGAAGTAGTGTAGAATATACTGTATAATATAGTGTATAATACAGTGTATAATACAGTGTATGTATAATATTAAGGTATCAAAAGGACCCCAATGGAAATAAGTCATTCTGACTTCCTTGGGCCATCCTAGGTTCTCCACACACATGCTGCTATGTACGATAATCTATGCAAATGCACCTGTGTATACCTTAATAAACTTACTTACTTACTTAGCAATGGGTTTATGTTGGAAAATTATTATAATCAAAACTAAGCGCTAAACCCAAAAGGGTCATATTGCACTGTCAAGTTGGAAAACTTAACATTTTGAAAGGATATATGTAGGAAAGTACTCTGTGTAGTTTAAAAATAGCTTAGACAAGTACATGAGTGAGTGCCAAGTTAGATTTGCCTAGCATGGACCAGTAAACCTGCTGCAGTACTCCTGTATGTTCTTGTTTCTATAGCTCTAAGAAAGTACTGCCCATCTTGCCCCCGACCAAGACTGAACCCTGGTGCGTCAATTGAGAGCTCAATGTCTCAACAATGAGGATTGAAACAACAAAGCAGCATGTGAAAAAAAAATGTTAAGAGGATATATTATGGGAGTGGCTGGTTAGCAAGTGTCTACTCACTGTCACAAATAACTCACTAGCCTGTGGCCACTGTCATTACCAACACCAGTCCTCACATTCGTAATGACATATTTTATTCATTCTAGAGTATATGTTATGTTTCTATGTTATTAATATTGTTTATTATGACATATTAGAAGAATCATGACAGATAAATAAGCCGTAGAGTTGATATTAGTGTCCTGTCCCCAAACACACACCCCTGTAGCCAGCACAATTCCAAACATACGCCAGAAACAGAACTCTCTGGAACACTTTTTTGAGCGACAGGGGTCCAGTGACTCTCAAGCTGGTCCTAGTGCCATTAAAAAACAAAGAAGGGAAGTAACTCCGGAAAAGAACTTGGTAACCGAATTCTTAATGAAAGGGGATTCCCCTACCAAACACTAGCAACTCCTCCTTCCTCTTCCCTCCTCCCGTCTTCCACACATCAACAACTCTTCAATAAAGGTAAGTGTCAAATTATTACTGTTTTATACTTCATGTCTCATTGTTTTCTGTGTAATTTAATGTAAAAACAAAATTTATTTTAATACTTTTGGGTGTCTGAAACGGATTAATTGAATTTCCATTATTTCTTATGGGGAAAATATTCGGAATTAGTAATATTCGGTATTAGTAGCACCCTCTGGAATGGATTAATTACTAAAACCGGGGTTCACTGTATTTTATTAATTCTAGAGTATATATCAGGTTTCTATGTTATTTATATTGTTTATTATGACATATTAGATGAATTGTGATAGATAAATAAGCCATATAGATGATATTAGCAAAATATTGAAGTATCTTGTCTTGCCTTCTGAGAGCCGGAACGGATTAATTGCATTTCAATTAATTTAAATGAGGAAAATTGACTGCAAACGAGCAAATCCAGATGCGAGCAAGGTCATGGAACGGATTAAACTCGTAAGTAGAGGTTCCACTGTATTTTGTTGGTGGTGAATGGCTTAAGGCCCTGTATATTAGCAAATATAAACGAGGTCATATTTTGTGTTTGTTGGGGGGATTTTGTTGTTGGCATCAGTAGTTGTGGTTCTGGGGGGCCATGGGGGGCCACTGGCTGTGCCTCCAGTCCAACAAGGCTCCAAGGTGATGGACTATTTTTATTTCCTTCCATTTTCTTTCTTCATCTCCTGCCATTAATAAATCACTTGGAGTGGGGTTGCCGTGACTACTATGGTATGTCTTATGGGGTCTGTACTTCCTGGTCCCTTTTAGATGGTATGCAGGGCAGTTGGTGTTGTAACACTGTTTTTGGAGGACTTATGAAAAAATATGGGAGGTGGAGAAAACAAAGAGATTAAAACTATCACAATAATAGGCGAAGAAAACATGTCTCAGGTTACAAATTTTCAGACTTGGGAAGTATTCGAGGGGTAAAGGTCGCCCAGTCAAACTGACCCTCACAACAGAAATGGTACAAAACAGGAACGTGCAATAGAAACCACAGTGAAGGAACACAGAAAAATACTGTCAGGCACACCTCGTCCACAACAGAACAAGAAAGGAACAGGAGCAACTGAAAGAGGGCACAAACATACCAGAGGCAGGAAGAAGAGACAGGGCATGCATCAACAACCAGGGAAGCTCATCCTCGGGAAGACCACCAAGCACAACCACCCATAGAACCCCTCTCAACCCCTAGCCCCCTTCCCAACCAAGCACAACCACCCAAAACAAACCATACTCCACACCAACAGTCCCCACTCCCCCATCACACAGGTGTTGAGTAAGCATTAATAGGTGTTAAGTGAACAGACTGATGAACACATGGTTGAGTGAATACATGGATACTGAGTAAACACACACATGCTGAGTGAACACTCAAGGGTTTTGAGTGATCATACATTGGTATGGAGTGAGTACACATGGGTATGGAATGAACACACATGGGTATGAAATGAACACACATGGGTATGGAATGAACACACATGGGTATGGAATGAACACACATGGGTATGGAATGAACACACACATGGGTATTAAGTAAACACACATGGGTGCTGAGTGAATACACATGGGTAGTGAGTGAACACACATGGGTAGTGAGTGAACACACATGGGTAGTGAGTGAACACTAATGGGTATTGAGTGAACACACATGGGTATTGAGTGAACACATACAGGTGTTGAGCAAACATGAGTATTGAATGAGTACATAAATATTGAGGGAACACATGGGTGCTGAGTAAACACACATGGGTGCTGAGTGAACACACAGGTGGAAAGTGAATACACAGGTGGAGAGTGAACACACAGGTTATGAGTGAACATACAAATGTCAAGCAACCACACGGGTGTCAAGTAAACACACGAGTATGAGCAAACAGGACTAGAGTGAACATATGATCATTCAGGAAACACACATGGGTGTTGAATGTACATAGGTGTTGAATACAAAGAATTGTGAATACTCCAATACTGAGTAAAAACACTCATGTTGAGTGAACACACACTGGTGTTGGATGAACGTGCCTTAGTGAAAACACATGCATGCTGAGTAAACACAGGTGTTCAGTGAACACTGATGAGTAAACATACACAGGCATCAAGCGAACACACAGGTGTTCAGTGAACATATGGGTGCTGAATGAACACACACATACTAAGTGAACACTGGTGAACATACAGATATTGAGTGAACACTGAACACACATTGAGTGAACACACTAGTATTAGGTAAACACACACAGGTGCTAAGTGAACACACAAGTGTTCAGTGAACATATGGGTGCTGAGTGAACACACATACTGAGTGAACACTGGTGAACACAGATATTAAGTGAACACTGGTGAACACAGATATTAAGTGAACACTGAACACACATTGAGTGAACACTGGTGAACACTAGTATTGGGTAAACACACAGGTGCTGAGTGAACACACACAGGTGTTGAGTGAACACACGGGTGAGTGAACACACAGGTGAGTGAACACACATGGGTGTTGAGTGAACACACATGGATGTTGAGTGAACACACATGGGTGTTGAGTGAACACACATGGGTGTTGAGTGAATACACATGGGTGTTGAGTGAACACACATGGGTGTTGAGTGAACACACATGGGTGTTGAGTGAACACACATGGATGTTGAGTGAACACACATGGGTGTTGAGTGAACACACATGGGTGTTGAGAGAACACACATGGGTGCTGAATGTTCATTCAGCACCCATGAGTGAGCACACGAGTGCTGAGTGAGCATATGAGTACTGAGTGAACACATATGGGTGCTGAGTGAACACACATGGGTGAGGAGTGAACACATCCGGGTACTGAGTGCACACATACAGGTGCTGAGTGAACACCCAGATGCTGAGTGAACACACCCAGGTACTGAGTGAACACAGGTTCTGAGTGAACACACAAGTGCTGAGTGAACACAGGAGCTGAGTGAACATACGAGTGCTGAGTGAACACAAGTGCTGAGTGAACACACGGAAGCCGAGAGCACACACCAGTGAGCCGAGTGAACACACGGGAGCTGAGTGAACACGAGTGATGAGTGAACACACGAGTGCTGAGTGAGCATACAAGTTCTGAGTGAGCACGAATGCTGAGTGCTTACTGGGTACTGAGTACACACACACGGGTGCTGAGTGAACACACCCTAGTACTGAGTAAACACACACGGGTGCTGAGTGAACACACCCTAGTACTGAGTAAACACACCCGGGTACTGAGTGCACACATACGGGTGCTGAGTGAACACACCCGTCGGTGGCCCTATAAAACCCCAACAACAACAACAGTGAACACACCCGAGAATTAACACCCAGGTGTTGAATGAACAGGTACTGAGTGCACATACAAGGATGCTGAGTGAACACACAAGTGTTGAGTGAATACACTAGGGAGTTGAGTGCACACACTGGTGCTGAGTGAATATGAGTGAACACACACGAGTTGCGTGAACATACACGGGTGCTGAGTGAACAAAAAAGTGCTGAAACACACCTAGGTGCTGAATGAACACACATGTACTGAATGAACACACGGGTTCTGAGTGAACACACATGAGTGCTGACTGAACATACACAGGTGAAGAATGAACACACAGGTACTGAGTGAACACACCCACGTGCTGAGTGAACACACCCAGGTGTTGAATGAACAGGTACTGAGTGAACACACATGGGTATTGAGTGCACACACATGGGTGCCGAGTGCACACACACGGGTGCCGAGTGAACATACCCAGGAGCTGAGTGAACACGAGTGCTGAGTTAACACACGAGTGCTGAGTTAACACACGAGTGCTGAGTTAACACACGAGTGCTGAGTTAACACACGAGTGCTGAGTTAACACACGAGTGCTGAATGAATACACGAGGGAGTTGAGTGCACACACTGGTGGTGAGTGAATATACACGGGTGATGAGTGAACACACACGGGTGCCGAGTGAACAAAAAAGTGCTGAGTAAACACACCTAGGTGCTGAATGAACACACATGTACTGAATGAACACAAAGGTTCTGAGTGAACATACATGGATGCTGACTGAACATACATGGGTGCTGACTGAACATACACAGGTGAAGTGAACACACAGGTACTGAGTGAACACACCCAGGTGTTGAATGAACACACAGGTACCGAGTGCACACACATGGAGGCTGAGTGAATATACACGGGTGCTGAGTGAACACACGAGTGCTGAATGAACACACGAGTGCTGAATGAACACACGAGTGCTGAATGAACACACGAGTGCTGAATGAACACACAAGTGCTGAATGAACACGAGTGCTGAATGAACACACAAGTGCTGAATGAACACACGAGTGCTGAATGAACACACGAGTGCTGAATGAACACACACAGGTGCTGAGTGAACACACGCCAGAGTTGAGTGCACACACTGGTGCTGAGTGAATATACACTGCTGCTGAGTGAACACACACGGTTTCTGAGTGAGCACACAGGCGCTGAGTGAACACATACGGGTTTAGTGACCACACATGGGTGCTGAGTGAACACACGGGATGAGTGAATACACGGGTTGAGTGAGCATACAGGTGCTGAGTGAACACACGGTAGCTGAGTGAACACACACGGATGCCGAATGAACACACACGGGTGCCGAATGAACACACACGGGTGCCGAATGAACACACACGGGTGCTGAATGAACACAAATGGGTGCTGGGTGAACACACGGGTGCTGAGTGAACACGGGTTGAATGAGCACATCCGGATGCTGAGTGAATACACGAGTTGAGTGAACACACCCGGATGCTGAGTGAACACACGGGTTGAGTGAACACCTGGATGCTGAGTGAACACACGGGTTGAGTGAACACACCCGGATGCTGAGTGAACACACGGGTTGAGTGAACACACCAGGATGCTGAGTGAACACACGGGTTGAGACACACCCGGATGCTGAATGAACACACGGGTTGAGTGAACACACCCGGATGCTGAGTGAACACACGGGTTGAGTGAACACACCCGGATGTTGAGTGAACACACACGGGTTGAATAAACACACACGGGTTAAGTGCACACACCCGGATGCTGAGTGAACACACACGGGTTGAGTGCACACACCCGGATGCTGAGTGCACACACCCGGATGCTGAGTGAACACACACGGGTGTTTTAAACGAACACAAGAACGATACACCGTTTTCTAACATCAGCTGATTTCTACCCCAACTCAATTGCGCACACCGCCCATGTCCACCCCTTCACGCCCGCGCCACCCACCCCAGCCGCCCACGCCTCACGCGGGTGGGTGGGGCAGCAGACGATGCCCACGCCCGCACCGGTCCTGTCAAAAACAAGCAAATGCCAAGGACGTGGCCGGGAGCAACAAACTCTCGTTACTACCACTGCCAATTTCACCTCGGTCAGAAACTTTCCCAGTACAATTGGAAAGTTTTCCCCGCTTACCGCTTCTTCTAGAGCCTCTTCGTATGAAGCTATGTCTTTCAGTGTATTTACACTCCCGTTCGTGCACTGTTACACTTCCATGTTTGCCGTATGTTCTTTATTTTTCACAAAATAGTGTTTGCTTCACTCAGGAAAGTGATTCTGCAGAAACATCATGGCTGACTACTGGGTGTAGCAGGGCTGCCAACTATGTCGCCACTTTAAGCCTTCAACTTTAAGGCACTTAACGTCATGACATAGCAACATATTCATACCATCAAGATGAATCATACTTTCTTCATTCATGTTCATCATATGACGAGAGGCCGATGCAAATTTAGCGTGGAATGAGGGTCTCCAGGGGCTTTCACCTGTTTAGAGAGTATCACCTGTCTACAGGTGCACTTACGAAATAAGTGAATAAAACCTACCAAACCAGATATTTCCGAGTAGTCATCATAAACTTTTCGTTCATTTAAACACGTTTTTAAAGTCAAATTTTGATCATATGGTTTTTGTTGATGTGTAAATTGAGTGTTAATTTTGTGTTGGCAGACCTGTGTGAGAGGGAGCCGCAGAACGCAGTATTCCTCCGCTAACACTCCCAGATTTAAAACCTTGTTTCACTATGATTTTCCTTATATACCATTTATACACGTCGTATTCAAAAGATAGAATGCACCTAAATTTTCATAATTAACCCATGTTGACACAAGAAACGGCAAATTAATCATCACCCGAGCTAAACACTGACATAAGGTAGATGACCGCACTACTTGGTAGAGCGGAAAAATATTGGATCCCTTACAAATAAATGAAAGATGAAACAATAGTCTGTATCAGAAGTTAACAAAAGTCAAGAGCAACATTGATATGGCAGAAATAAAAGACGATAATCACATTAACCTCCAGTGTAAATTATGACACTTCAGGCATGCTTGTAAAACGTAGTAATGATTATCTAATACCCAGAAGAGTACATCTGTGACAATTGTTGTCCGCATAACTTTAAAATAGCCAAATTTTGTTATACATTATATGTTTATCAAGACTTTGTATGTTCCTGTATAAGCAGCCTATATAAAACAAATCCCTGTATAACCAGCCTATGTAAAACAAATCCTTTATAACCAGCTTATATAAACCAGCCCCAGACCCCAATGGAAATAAGTCACTTTGCCAGACTTTTTTGGGTTATCCTAGGTTCTCTACATATATGCTGCTATGTATGATGATGATGATCAATCAATCAATCAATCAACTTTATTTCTGATATTACAAAGTGGGGTTTACATATTATGTTATTACGTAATACATTTTATGAATTATTTATTACAAGAAGACCAATAATATGCCTAGGTATGCCTAGGCATTTCAGGCAGTCTTATAAGAACATAAGAACATAA
>WNWK01022374.1:0-32649 GCA_009830355.1 Cherax destructor
GATGATCCAGACACACTGTGGGAGAAATTATTTTGTAGTCATGTTGCTCACAATTTACCAATGTTGTTACGATGCTTTGGGGTATATTAGCCACACTGTGGGAATACTGGATGACCGGTAGAAATACTGGATAAATCCCATAAATACTGTGTACACCGTAGGAATATTTACTAATAATGCTGATGTTGGTTAAGGTATGATATTTTTTTACAATTAGTATCATTATTTGGAAGTTATGTATTATGGTGGTTCAAAAAAAGAAACAGCAAAAAGCTGGTAATGTTATTGGGAGGGGGACTGGCAGTGCCAACATTCAAGTATCTGTTGGTACATAAAATCCTTAACCACACTTGGAATCTTAATTTTATTAGGTGCCTCCACTTTTGCACGTGGTTCTTGCCACCACTACGTTCTTCCTCAAGAACTTTATAATAATCGTCAAAACCTGATTGCCTTCTATTCCCAATCGCTATTTAAGCTCTGAGGGTTTAGCTCTCCCTCACATCCTCCTGAATATAACACCAGCTCACAGAAAATTATATCCTGTAATTATTGAAGCCTAAAAACGAGCTGGATATTTATATTAGGGTTATGGAAGCTAACGTTGCTTCAGTCACATGTGATCCTTGCAATAAACACTTGCTACCACAGTCTGGTCCAGGACGCTTCAACAAACATTTACACAACATTATTCCATGATGAAATTTGGAAAAGATTCCTCTTACGCGCACACACGTTTATTCACACACAAATATGTTAATACACACACAGACACATATTTAGTTAAGTATTATACAGAAACACCCATAATCAGTGTTTAGAAAGATAAGTGAAAGAAAACGTTACAGTCCTGGGACCTTCATCAGTTCTAACAGAGGAAAAATAAACACATAAGCAATATAATGTGATCCTTTATTGACAACGTTTCCATTGTGTCGGTATTTTATACCATTTATTTCCACTTCTAACAGAGGTGTGACACATGGAGAGTGAGGTGTGACACATGGAGAGTGAGGTGTGACACATGGAGAGTGAGGTGTGATACATGGAGAGTGAGGTGTGACACATGGAGAGTGAGGTGTGACACATGGAGAGTGAGGTGTGACACATGGAGAGTGAGGTGTGACACATGGAGAGTGAGGTGTGACACATGGTGACCTGAAGAATGCCATATTGGGATGAGGACGGATAAGTGACTCCTGTCACTTGATCCCGTTGTCTATCCGTCACATGATCCCACTGGCTTCTTGAGAGTTCTTCGCATCTCCAGCTCTTGTCTCCTTGAAGAATGTATCTACATAACACAAACCTTCACGCATTTTCAGTTACCATCTTTCTTTACCGGGACTCAACACACAAACTATCCTCAACAAATCCCTCATGGATGGTCCTCTAAGCAAATAAAAAAAAACCTAAATTCCACCAATATAACGACATTTGTCTTTGCAAACATACAGGGTCTAAAGCCGTCAAAAAACAACAAAATTCCTTACATCAAGGGACTGCTCACGGAGTCAAATGCAATGTTTGCAGCATTCACAGAGACCCACATAAAGGATCATTATGACAACGAAATGTGGATCCCAGGTTATAACCTATTCAGATGCGACAGACTAAACAGGTAACAAGGGGGAGGGGGGTTGGCCTGTACGTCACAGAGTCGCTCATTTGCTCAGAACTACTAAACACCTCAAATGATGTAGTTGAAGTTTTGCCGGTAAAGATTGAAAACCAAAACCTTGTCACTGTGGTGGTACACAAGCCTCCAGACGCAACTTCCCAGCAATTCCAGGAGCAGCTTTTGAAAATTGACCACTGTCTAGAAAATCTCCCAACTCCTGCCCCAAACATCTTACTACTAGGAGATTTCAACTTGAGACACCTAAAATGGAGGAGTATAGCAAACAATGCTCTAGCAGAGATCACCCCAGGAGGCAGCACAGATGAAAATTCACACACACACGAACTATTAAATCTCTGCACCAAATTCACTTTAAACCAGCAAATATTAGAGCCTATAAGACTAGAAAATACGCTGGACCTCATCTTCACTAACAACTACGATTTGATAGGAATATAACCGTATCAAAGACAATACACTCAGATCACAACATAATAGAGGTACAGTCATGTATGCACAGGGCTCCAGACCAGCAAAATGTGATCAGTCAGGAAGGTCTCTTCACAAAATTAATTTTAATAACAAAAACATACAATGGAATCAAGTCAACCATGTCCTAAATGAAACATGCTGGGAAGATATCCTAAACAACATCTATCCGAACAGTTGCCTAGAAAAAGTGAACTCTGTGGTTCTTGAGATCTGCTCAAGACACATTCCATTAAGAAAAAGAAAGAGAAGATGTAAACTAGAAAGAGAGAGACGCTCCCTATACAGACGAAGGTGAAGAGTCACAGAGCTGCTGAGAGGGGCCAATATATCTGAAATACGTAGAGGCACTGGTCAATGAAATTGGAAATATCGAACTTAAACTGAAGGAATCTTACAGGAGACAAGAATCTCAGGAAGAACTAAAAGCCATAAAGGAAATTTGAAAAAAAAAATACGTCTTCTCTTATGCCAAATCTAAGGGAAAAACAACATCCAGTATTGGGCCTCTGCTTAGGCAGGATGGAACATACACAGATGACAGCCAAGAAATGAGTGAGATATTAAAGTCCCAATACGACTCAGTGTTCAGCGAGCCGCTGACCAGACTAAGGGTCGACAATCCAAATGAATTCTTTATGAACGAAACCCAAAATTTGGTCATCTCAAAAATCTCGGATATTATCCTAACACCACAAGACTTTGAAAAGGCAATAAATGACATGCCCATGCACTCTGCCCCAGGCCCAGACTTATGGAACTCCGTGTTCATCAAGAACTGCAAGAAGCCCCTATCGCGTGCCTTCAGCATTCTATGGAGAGGGAGCATGGACATAGGGGTCATCCCACACTCACTAAAAACAACAGACATAGCCCCACTCCACAAGGGTGGCAGTAAAGCAATTGCAAAGAACTACAGACCGATAGCACTAACATCCCATATCATAAAAATCTTTGAGAAGGTTCTAAGAAGCAAGATCGCCAACCATCTAGATACCCATCAATTACACAACCCAGGGCAACACGGGTTTAGAGCAGGTCGGTCCTACCTGTCCCAGCTCCTGGACCACTATGACAGGGTCCTGGATGCTGTTGAGGATAAACAAAATACAGATGTAGTATACACAGACTTTGCAAAAGCTTTCGACAAGTGTGACCATGGCGTAATAGCGCACACAATGCGTGATAAAGGAATAACAGGAAAAGTTGGTAGATGGATCTATAACTTCCTGACAAATAGAACACAAAGAGTAATAGTAAACAGAGTAAAGTCTGAGGCAGCCACGGTGAAAAGCTCTGTTCCACAAGGCACAGTACTCGCTCCCATTCTATTCCTCATCCTCATATCTGACATAGACAGAGATGTGAGCCATAGCTCCGTGTCTTCCTTTGCGGATGACACCTGGATTGCCATGGCAGTGACCTCCATCGAAGACACCGCAAGACTCCAAGCGGACATCAACTAAATCTTCAAATGGGCCACTCAAAACAATATGAAGTTCAACGAGGAAAATTTCAACTATTCAAATATGGAAAACTTGAGGAAATAAAAAAATGTATCAAGGTATACGACAAATTCTAACCATACAATAGAGCGAAAAAAAAATGTGAAGGAGTTGGGAGTGATAATGTCAGAGGATCTCGCCTTTAAAGACCACAACAATGTATCTACCTCATCGGCTAGGTAAATGATAGGATGTGTAATGAGAACCTTCAAAACTAGGGACGCCAAGCCCATGATGACACTCTTCAAATCACTTGTTCTCTCTAGGCTGGAATACTGATGTACACTAACAGCCGCCTTCAAGGCTGGAGACATTGCAGACCTGGAGAGTGTACAAAGAACTTTCACAGCACACATAAGTACGATAAAGCACCTAAATTACTGGGAACGGTTGAAGGTCCTTGATCTGTATTCCCTGGAACGCAGGCGAGAGAGATACATGATAATATACACTTGGAAGGTCCTGGAGGGATTGGTACCAAACCTGCACACGAAAATCACTCCCTATGAAAGCAAAAGACTCGGCAGGAGATGCAACATTCCCCCGATGAAAAGCAGGGGCGCCACGAGTACACTGAGAGACAACACCATAAGTGTCCGGGGCCCAAGACTGTTCAACTGCCTCCCAGCATACATTAGGGGGATTACCAATAGACCCCCGGCTGTCTTCAAGAAGGCACAGGACAGGCACCTAAAGTCAGTACCTGACTAACCGGGCTGTGGTTCGTACGTCAGTTTGCATGCGGCCGACAGTAACAGCCTTGTTGATCAGACCCTCATCCACCATGAGGCCTGGTCTCAGACCTGGCCGCGGGGGCGTTGACCTCCGAAACCCTCTCCAGGTAAGCAGTTCATAGCGCTCTCGTGTGGTGCACTATGAACTGCTTAGAGGACTGGCGTCAGGTGGTAAGGGACGTGTAGCAGACGAAGAAATTGTCACTGGTAGGCGGGATTTCCCAGTGGAAGTAGGTCATACCCGAGGGACGGGTCAGTAGTAGTGAAGAAGGTTGTGAAGATGTCCTCTGATGTTGCAGTGTCTGACAGGTTGTAAATGAATGGTATACAATTCCGACCTACTTCCACTGGGAAATCCCGCCAACCAGTGACAATGTCTTCGTCTGCTACACGTCCCTTACCACCTGACGCCAGTATATAAGCGCCAGCCTTCTTACCTAACCTTGCCTGTGCTCCAGACTCTTCACGACTACTGTCTTCCAATTATGTCCTTGAATTTGTATTGATAAAGCCACTGGAGGGCGAAACGTCTACAATGAAGATACCCAGATGTTGCCCATGTGTCTAATTTTCATCTTGTAGGTAATGTATACCATTCATGTACATCCACCACATCCACACAGATTTTAGATTTTGCCACAAAGGCTAGTTTATTGCGCGCCACACCGTTTATCATTGCGCAAGAGCACCTTGTGAAAAAAAATAACAGCATAGTATATCTGCTTAAAAATACTTACAATAAAGACTATGGAAGCTAAGACGATACCCCAGAAGAAGGCGATAGCAGGGCCGAGCAGCAGGGCCAGCAGGTTGTATACCAGCCCCTTTGTGAACCTGGAAGTTAGTTTAATATATTTATTATGCACCCCATACCCATCCTGTGGGTGGTAGTCAAAAGATTACAGAGGTACATAATGGGTCCAGGGACTGGGCTCCAAAGTTTTTGATAGCTGAACAAGTTACAAAGATAATGAGCTATTTACATTTAGATCACACTACACTAATTCGATCACACACACATACAGGAGGGTTAGGGGAGACATGATAACGACATAAAAATACTGAGAGGAATAGATAAGGTGGACAGGGACAAGATGTTCCAGAGAGGGGACACAGAAACAAGGGGTCACAATTGGAAGTTGAAGACTCCTATGAGTCAAAGGGATGTTAGGAAGTATTTCTTCAGTCACAGAGTTGTCAGGAAGTGGAATAGTCTAGAAAGTGACGTAGTGGAGGCAGGAACCATACATAATTTTAAGACGAGGTTTGATAAAGCTCATGGAGCAGGGAGAGAGAGGACCTAGTAGCAATCAGTGAAGAGGCGGGGCCAGGAGCTATGAATCGACCCCTGCAACCACAAATAGGTGAGTAGATACATACACACATACACAACCCGGAAAAGAACTCATTCGGATGAACCCTGCGAGGTTAACTAACAACTGAGGATAACCCAGGAAAGCCAAGCGGTATGGTGGTTAGTACCTAGGACTAACTCCTAGGTACCTATTTACTACTAGGGCAGCAGGGGCAACAGATGCAGGGACACGTGCTCATACCTCAGCATAAGAACATAAAAAAGGAGCACCACAGCAGACCTACTGGCCCATGCTAGGCAAGTTCAACTCACCCACTCATGTAATTGTCTAACCTGTTTTTAAAGCTACACAAGGACTTATCACACTGTTCTCAAGCCACGAGGAACACAGAGTCTCAGAAGACACACTCGGTGAACAGGTTAGTCACAAAGTGCAATAACAGGTGAACACCAATGTCGTGAATTTAGAACAGTCCCACCAACTAAACCGTAAACTGATGTTCATATGACTTATCACAGAGGGAGAACACTGAAGAACATGACACACATCTCTGACTAACTTCACCCTCACCCCGCCTATCTACCTTCACCCTTACCCCGCCTATCTACCTTCACCCCTCACCCCACCTATCTACCTTCGCCCTCACCCCGCCTGTCTACCTTCACCCTCACCCCGCCTATCTACCTTCACCCTCACCCCGCCTATCTACCTTCACCCTCACCCCGCCTATCTACCTTCACCCCTCACCCCGCCTGTCTACCTTTGCCCTTACCCCGCCTAACTACCTTCGCCCTTACCCCGCCTAACTACCTTCACCCTCAACCCGCCTGTCTACCTTCACCCTCACCCCGCCTGTCTACCTTCACCCTCACCCCGCCTAACTACCTTCACCCTCAACTCGCCTGTCTACCTTCACCCTCACCCCACCTAACTACCTTCACCCTCACCCCGCCTGTCTACCTTCACCCTCACCCCGCCTGTCTACCTTCACCCTCACCCCGCCTGTCTACCTTCACCCTCACCCCGCCTGTCTACCTTCCCCCTCACCCCGCCTGTCTACCTTCTCCCTCACCCCGCCTGTCTACCTTCACCCTCACCCCGCCTGTCTACCTTCACCCTCACCCCGCCTGTCTACCTTCTCCCTTACCCCGCCTGTCTACCTTCACCCTCACCCCGCCTGTCTACCTTCACCCTCACCCCGCCTGTCTACCTTCTCCCTTACCCCGCCTGTCTACCTTCACCCTCACCCCGCCTGTCTACCTTCACCCTCACCCCGCCTGTCTACCTTCACCCTCACCCGCCTGTCTACCTTCACCCTCACCCCGCCTGTCTACCTTCACCCTCACCCGCCTGTCTACCTTCACCCTCACCCCGCCTGTCTACCTTCACCCTCACCCCGCCTGTCTACCTTCCCCCTCACCCCGCCTGTCTACCTTCACCCTCACCCCGCCTGTCTACCTTCACCCTCACCCCGCCTGTCTACCTTCTCCCTTACCCCGCCTGTCTACCTTCACCCCGCCTGTCTACCTTCACCCTCACCCCGCCTGTCTACCTTCTCCTTACCCCGCCTGTCTACCTTCACCCTCACCCCGCCTGTCTACCTTCACCCTCACCCCGCCTGTCTACCTTCACCCTCACCCCGCCTGTCTACCTTCACCCTCACCCCGCCTGTCTACCTTCTCCCTTACCCCGCCTGTCTACCTTCACCCTCACCCCGCCTGTCTACCTTCACCCTCACCCCGCCTGTCTACCTTCACCCTCACCCCGCCTGTCTACCTTCACCCTCACCCCGCCTGTCTACCTTCTCCCTCACCCCGCCTGTCTACCTTCACCCTCACCCCGCCTGTCTACCTTCACCCTCACCCCGCCTGTCTACCTTCTCCCTCACCCCGCCTGTCTACCTTCACCCTCACCCCGCCTGTCTACCTTCACCCTCACCCCGCCTGTCTACCTTCTCCCTTACCCCGCCTGTCTACCTTCACCCTCACCCCGCCTGTCTACCTTCACCCTCACCCCGCCTGTCTACCTTCACCCTCACCCCGCCTGTCTACCTTCACCCTCACCCGCCTACCTTCACCCTCACCCCGCCTGTCTACCTTCACCCTCACCCCGCCTACCTTCACCCTCACCCCGCCTGTCTACCTTCACCCTCACCCCGCCTATCTCACTATCCATGCTTACATCATTCTCTTCATTATTATTAATTTCATTATTATTATTATTATTATTATTATTATTATTAGCGATAATCCCGTTAATCCATTTCTTGGGATTAAGAACCTTACTGCGACATTTCTGTACTAGTGATGTATCGGATATTTGCATCCGCATCCGTATACACATCCGCATACCGGATATCTAATTTTTCACATAAGATACATCCCTACTCTGTACACCAGCTTCATAAGATTTTACTACATTTAATCTCGACGTGTGTGTGTGTGTGTGTGTGTGTGTGTGCAGAAGCGGACTGGGTCTTAACCCGGCCTGGGCATCCATTACTTATTAATATCTCTCTCGCCTGCGTTCCAGGGAATACAGAGCAAGGGCCTTCAACCGTTCCCAGTAATTTAAGTGCCTTATCGTACTTATGTGTGCCGTGAAAGTTTTTTGTACACTCTCCAGGTCAGCAATGTCTCCAGCCTTGAATGGGGCAGTTAGTGTACAGCAGTATTCCAGCCTAGAGAGAACAAGCGATTTGAAGAGAATCATCATGGGCTTTGCGTCCCTAGTTTTGAAGGTTCTCATTATCTATCCTATTACACACACAACCCGCACATATAAAGAGAGAGCTTACGACGACGTTTCGAGCCCGACTTGGACCATTTACAAAGTCACACTAACACACAGAGACAGAGGAAGGGTATTTATAGGCCGGCATATAGGCCTCTCTCATTACATTGTTAAATGCTCTAAACTTCAGAACACCCGTGACTTAACCTGATTCCTTCCTGTCTTATCTTCCCCTTCTCCTTTTTTCTCCTTGGGTTTTCCTTTCTTTCTGTTCTTTCTTTTGCCTTGTATTTTCCTTCATTTTTCGCTTTTCTTCCTCTCGTACCCCCTTGCGGGTCCTAGCCTCATAGCAGTGCTCCTTCCCATATGACTGTCTACTCTACTTCCTTTACTACTACCTTTACTACTACCACTACTACCACTACTCCTACATTTCCCCACTCTCTTGTACCCTCCCCTGTCTGCCTGCCTATAAATACCCTTCCTCTGTCTGTGTGTGTTAGTGTGACTTTGTAAATGGTCCAAGTCGGGCCGAAACGTCGTCGTAAGCTCCTCTCTTTTATATGTGCGGGTTGTGTGTGTATTGTTCCAGTCACGGTATTGTGCCTTTTTTGTTATCTATCCTATTATTTTCTTAGCAGATGCGGTAGATACATTGTTGTGGTTTTTGAAGGCGATATCCTCTGACATTATCACTCCCAGGTCCTTCACATTACTTTTTCGCTCTATTGTATGGCTAGAATTTGTCGTATACCCTGATATAATTTTAATTTCCTCAAGTTTTCCATTTTTGAGTAGTTGAAATTTCTCTTCATTGAACATCATACTGTTTTGAGTGGCCCATCTGAAGATTTGGTTGATGTCCGCTTGGAGTCTTGCGGTGTCTTCGATGGAGGTCACTGCCATGGCAATCCAGGTGTCATCCGCAAAGGAAGACACGGAGCTATGGCTTACATCTCTGTCTATGTCAGATATGAGGATGAGGAATAGAATGGGAGCGAGTACTGTGCCTTGTGGAACAGCTTTTCACCGTAGCTGCCTCAGACTTTACTCTATTTACTATTACTCTTTGTGTTCTATTTGTCAGGAAGTTGTAGATCCATCTACCAACTTTTCCTGTTATTCCTTTATCACGCATTGTGTGCGCTGTTACGCCATGGTCACACTTGTCGAAAGCTTTTGCAAAGTCTGTGTATACTACATCTGTATTTTGTTTATCTTCTTCAGCATCCAGGACCTTGTCATAGTGATCTAGTAGCTGGGACAGGTAAGAGCGACCTGCTCTAAACCCGTGTTGCCCAGGGTTATGTAACTGATGGGTATTTAGGTGGTTGGCGATCTAGCTTCTTAGAACCCTTTCAAAGATTTTTATGATATGGGATGTTAGTGCTATCGGTCTGTAGTTATTTGCAATTGCTTTACTGCCACCCTTGTGGAGTGGGGCTATGTCTGTTGTTTTTAGTGTGGGATGACCCCTGTGTCCATGCTCCCTCTCCATAGAATGCTGAAGGCACGCGACAAGGGCTTGCAGTTCTTGATGAACATGGAGTTCCATGAGTCTGGGCCTGGGGCAGAGTGTATGGGCATGTCATTTGCCTTTTCAAAGTCTTGTGGTGTTAGGATAATATCCGAGATTTTTAAGATGACTAAATTTTGGGTCTCGTTTATAAAGAATTCATTTGGATTGTCGACCCTTAGTCTGGGCAGCGGCTCGCTGAACACTGAGTCGTATTGGGACTTTAATATCTCACTCATTTCTTGGCTGTTATCTGTGAATGTCCCATCTCGCCTAAGCAGAGGCCCAATACTGGATGTTGTTTTTCCCTTAGATTTGGCATAAGTGAAGAAGTATTTTGGATTTTTTTTTTATTTCTTTTATGGCTTCTAGTTCTTCCTGAGGTTCTTGTCTCCTGTAAGATTCCTTCAGCATATATATATTCCACATATATATATATATATATATATATATATATATATATATATATATATATATACAGTCCTAGGACCAGTGCTATTTTTGGTACATGTGAATGACATGATGGAAGGGATAGAATCAGAAGTGTCCCTTGTCGCAGATGATGTGAAGTTAATGAGGAGAATTAAATCAGATGAGGATCAGGCAGGACTACAAAGAGACCTGGACAGGCTGGACACCTGGTCCAGCAATTGGCTTCTCGAATTTAACCCGGCTAAATGCAAAGTCATGAAGATCGGAGAAGGGCAAAGAAGACCGAAGACAGAGTATAGGCTAGGTGGCCAAAAACTACAAATCTCACTCAAGGAGAAAGATCTTGGGGTGAGTATAACACTGAGCACGTCTCCGGAAGCACACATCAACCAGATAACTGGTGCAGCATATGGGCGCCTGGGAATCCTGAGAATAGCGTTCCGATGCCTTAGTAAGGAATCGTTAAAGACACTGTACACTGTGTACGTTAGGCCCATATTAGAGTATGCAGCACCAGTTTGGAACCCACACCTGGTCAAGCACGTCAAGAAATTAGAGAAAGTGCAAAGGTTTGCAACAAGGTTAGTTCCGGAGCTAAGAGGAATGTCCTATGAAGAAAGGTTAAGGGAAATCAGTCTGACGACACTGGAGGACAGGAGGGTTAGGGGAGACATGATAATGTCATTCAAAATACTGCGTGGAATGGATAAGGTGGACAGAGACAGGATGTTCCAGAGAGGGGACACAGAAACAAGGGGTCACAATTGGAAGTTGAAGACTCAGACGAGTCAAAGGGATGTTAGGAAGTATTTCTTCAGTCATAGAGTAGTCAGGAAGTGGAATAGTCTAGCAAGTGATGTAGTGGAGGCAGGAACCATACATAGCTTTAAGACGAGGTATGATAAAGCTCATGGAGCAGGGAGAGAGAGGACCTAGTAGCGGTCAGTGAAGAGGCTGGATCAGGAGCTAAATCTCGACCCCTGCAACCACAATTAGGTGAGTACACACACACACACACACACACACACACACACAGCTGATGATGTATGCAGCGTATGTATATCTTATCAGGTGACCTTGATGATGATGGGCAGAGTGACGTGCCCAGGCGACCCTATGCCCGCTTAATCCTTCACGTAGGAGACTCTCGAGACTGGTTCAGGGCTCCTGGTCAAAGGCATTTGAGCCCGCCTTCCTTTCCTCGGATCGAACCTCATTACTTTCCGCCCATCATTTAATCTTCGTGGAGCAGCGCTAAACCCGTGGGGGGGGTTGTCCTCAAGAGCCCTTAACCAGCGTTCACACACCCTTACCAGTGAAGGAACGCGGGGGTGAACGGCTCTTGATCCAGGGAAATAGAGGAATCCTTAATTTCTTCTGCTTAAATGACTGCCTTTCAGTCCTCAGGTGTTGTATGACCCCTACGGGTTTAGGGCTTTCACTTAATAATAATAAAACAAAGAATCTAACACAAGGTAGGAGTTGTCACAGTTGCTCTTTGCTGATGACACTGTGCTTTTGGGGGATTCTGAAGAGAAGTTGCAGAGGTTGATGGATGAATTTGGTAAGGATTGTAAAAGAAGAAAATTGAAAGTGAATATAGGAAAGAGTAAGGTGATGAGGATAACAAAAAAATTAGATAACGGAAGATTGGATATCAGATTGGAAGGAGAGAGTATGGAGGAGGTGAATGTGTTCAGATATTTGGGAGTGGATGTGTCAGCAGATGGTTATATGAAGGATGAGGTGAATCATAGAATTAACGAGGGTAAAAAGGTGAGTGGTGCACTGAGAAGTTTGTGGAGACAAAGAACTTTATCCATGAAAGCGAAGAGGGGAATGTATGAGAGTATAGTTATACCAACACTCTTGCATGGGTGTGAGACATGGGTTTTGAATGTTGCAACAAGGAGAAGGCTGGAGGCAGTGGAGATGTCATGTCTGAGGGCAATGTGTGGTGTGAATATAATGCAGAGAATCCGTAGTTTGGAGATTAGGAGGTGTGGGATTACCAAAACTATTATCCAGAGAGCTGAGGAGGGGTTGTTGAGGTGGTTTGGACATATATAGAGGATGGAACAAAATAGAATGAATTCGAGAGTGTATAAATCTGTAGTGGAGGGAAGGCGGGGTAGGGGGTCGGCCTAGAAAAGGTTGGAGGGAGGGGGTAAAGGAGGTTTTGTGTGTGAGGGGCTTGGACTTCCAGCAAGCGTGTGTGAGCGTGTTAGATAGGAGTGAATGGAGACAAATGGTTTTTAGGACTTGACGTGCTGTTGGAGTGTAGGCAAGGTAATATTTATGAAAGGTTTCAGGGGAAGTACAGTGCCGGCACTCTGAAGGAGGGGTGTTAATGTTGCAGTTTTATAACTGTAGTGTAAGCACGCCTCTGGCAAGACAGTGATGGAGTGAATGATGAAAGTTTTTTTTTGTCGGGCCACCCTGCCTTGGTGGCCACCCTGCCTTGGTGGCCACCCTGCCTTGGTGGCCACCCTGCCTTGGTGGAAAACGGCCGATGTGTTAATTAAAAAAAATAATAATAATCATAATAATAATGAATATAACTAATAATAGTAAAGAATGATAATATAACTAATAATAATTGGTTGAAAATAGGCTTACTGGTATATGCTGTTTACGAGATGAATATATTGATCAGTGTGAAGGATGTTGACCTCGGTGGTGTCCGGGTGGAACATTGATGTCTGGCGGGGCGAACACACCTCCATGTTACTTCAGTTATGCAGGAAAAAACACCGAACCCGTAAGGGTTACACTAAGCTCTAGACTCACACAAATCATCCATCTCACTATCACACAAATCATCCATCTCACTATCACACAAATCATCCATCTCACTATCACACAAATCATCCATCTCACTAACACACAAATAATCCATCTCACTATCACACAAATCATCCATCTCACTATCACACAAATCATCCATCTCACTATCACACAAATCATCCATCTCACTATCACACAAATCATCCATCTCACTATCACACAAATCATCCATCTCACTATCACACAAATCATCCATCTCACTATCACACAAATCATCCATCTCACTATCACACAAATCATCCATCTCACTATCTCACAAATAATCCATCTCACTATCACACAAATAATCCATCTCACTATCACACAAATAATCCATCTCACTATCACACAAATAATCCATCTCACTATCACACAAATAATCCATCTCACTATCACACAAATAATCCATCTCACTATCTCACAAATAATCCATCTCACTATCTCACAAATATAAGACAGTTGTCTTATACAAACCACATAAAAAAAAAAATCTTACGAACAAAAAAAATCACAAATAAAATTTTCTTGCCAAAATCACCTATTACACATACGTCACCAAGAACCTCCTTGAGACCAGAGGCTCTTGATCCAAGGAGCTGAACCTGTCTTTCCCATGGATCAAACCTGACCATCCCATTTCCCAGGCGATGTATGACCCATCCCCCTTCCCTCTCATTCCCAACTCTTAAGAGGTCATGCAGTGCCTGCGGGAATGGCAGGTAATCAAATCTGATTCAAGATCCCGAAAGAGACCTTACATAAAGACTTCACCGCCATCAAAAAAGGTCCCTCAGCGCTTTGCACACTAAATACGGCGTGGGTGGGGACGGGTGGTGGTGGGGGGACGGGTGGTGGTGGGGGACGGGGGTGGTGGTGGGGGAATGATGGAGAGTGGGTATTTGAGGCAGAGAAGAAAATATAAAAACGAAATTTAAGACGACGACCCACCTTGTTGAATAAGGCAACGTTGTAAGGGTCGTGGTTCCTGGGTACTATGTTGTAAGGGTACTCCCACAACAGACGGGCAAGTACGTCACACACAGGGGCACCAGCAGTCACTGGTACGTCACACACAGGGGCAGCAGCAGCAGTCACTGGTATGTCACACACGGGGGCACCAGCAGTCACTGGTACGTCACACACGGGGGCACCAGCAGTCACTGGTACGTCACACAAGGGGGCATCAGCAGTTACAGGTACGTCACAAACGGGGGCACCAGCAACGGGCACCTCACCATCCTTCACCACCACCATCGTCGCCGAGGGTGAGCAGGGGCGTCGTTTTCCTTGTATTTCTAAAAATGCAGGATGGTATAGCAACTCCAAGAGTGGAAGACTATTACTATTAATAAAATCAGGGAAGGGAGTAGAAACACTAAACCCTTAAGAGTCTTACAGCGTATGAGGAATGGGAGGCAATCACGGTCGATGGAAGGGGAGGATAAGTACACTTCCTTGGATCAAAAGCCCCTCACCGGCAGCCAGGCACAGCCTTGAGATGTGCATGAGACTTCGTACTCATGAAAGGCTCTTATTTGGTATGTGTCCTCAGTGAGACCTCACGAAATAAAGATTAGCTACATTTCCTAGAATCAAGAACCCTTCACTAGCATCGTGGCGCCTCCTTTCCCTGGAAGGACGTAAGACGTAAAAGAATAACTAACCATGAACTTTCAACAGATATCGTATTCACGATATTTTAAGAGTTTTACTAATGTGAAAGTCATTTACCACACGGCGTTAATAAAATGCAAACAATACACAAATAACCCGCACATAGAAGAGAGGAGCTTACGAGACGTTTCGGTCGACTTGGACCATTTACAAAGTGTGACTTTGTAAATGGTCCAAGTCGGACCGAAACGTCGTCGTAAGCTCCTCTCTTCTATGTGCGGGTTATTTATGTATTGTTCCACTCACGGTATTGTGGCTTTTTTTTGTTATTTGTTATAAATGCAAACATGTTAAACCTGAACCGTGGATGTTAAGCTTATTCATTTACCCCTTATTATTATTACAATCAAAACTAAGCGCTAACCCCACAAGGGTCAATTTATCCTTGAACGTTTTCGCAAGAATCATTGTTATACAACTTACGGAGAAAAACATCGACTAATCACATACCTTTTTATTTGATGCCACCGCGACTCCAACTCAGATATGAGTCCCACAAGAAGATACCAGATTTTTACCCCTCAGAGTCGAGGTCATCACTGACGCAGGTGTGTAAGACACGACCCTCAATGGTTCATTTGTGTGTGGCATCTGATAGTTTGGTATTGTGCTGCCATCTAGTAGCCGTGTCATGAAACAGCAACATTCTTATAATTATTACGATAACAATAATGCACTGAGACACACACACACACCTCTGTATATCTCTCAATGTATGTACAGTGAGGAATACGCACCTCTCGTCCGGCTAATTGTTAATCGAGTTTCAAGCTTATCGACTACACGAGGGTCAGTAAAACTGCTTATAACCTCTTCACCACCAGTCAAGAATACTTTATTTCCTAAAAACAGGGATTATTATTATTATTATTATTATTATTATTATTATTATTATTATAATCATCATCATAATTAAGCACTAAACCTTTAAACAGGGTTAAAAGTAAACTATAAGAGTATATACAATGAGATGTATACACCTCTCGGTGTGTATATATACTTGTGAATACCTCTCTTGGGTATGTTTCAGCCTAATATCTTTACTATGCACTCCATACCATCCTGTGGATGGTGGTCAGAAGATTACAGAGGCACATAATGAGTCCAGGGACTGGACCCCAAAGTTTTGATAGCTGAACAAGTTACACTTGTGTGAATTATTATTATTATAATCAAACAGAAGCGCTAAACCACAGGGGTCATACAGCGCTGCAGGTTATTGTAGGATGCAGGGAGAGTGGGTTGTAAGAGGGGGATGGACGATTAGTAGGGTATGGAGTGCTAGATGACGGTGGATAGTGCAGGGATAGAGGGTAGCAAGAGATCGAGGTAGAAGGGACTGAGGGAGGTGCTAGAGGTATAATCTTCAGAGTTTGTGTAGTAAGTCAGTTTGTGTTACACTTGTGTGAACTATTTACATGTTCATGCTCTGGTTACAGTCGTAAAGAGTTATTTACGCAGACATGAATTCATCTTAAATGTGGTTTTGAATCATTTATAATATATTTTAGCAAGGTTTAGTTGAATTTAAACAGGTGTGAGAGGTCATGAGTAATTTATAATACACAGTAGAATGGTTTATATGCTACTGTGAATAAAATACTTTGACATTTGTTGAACATTTGTGAGCGAGTTGTCTCCAAATTTGTGATGGGTCGATACCGAAATTTTTGCCGATACCAATATTCATACTTTAGCACATCCCTACTCTGAATTCATTAATTTTATCGCATTCCGGCACATAATGACGCAAGGTGTGACAAGTGTCCATCTGGCAAAGTTTACATTTCGTTATGTCTACACACCAACCGGGCTGGGGTTCGTACGTCAGTTTGCGTGCAGCCACCAGTAACAGTCGAAGCCGGTCGGTATTATTATTGTAATCAAATTATTGTTTTTTTATAATCAAAACCGAGCGCTAAACCCACAAGGGTCATTACAATCAAAACTAAGCGCTAAATCCACAAGGGTCATACAGAGTGACATCCAAGTGTCTGGTGATTTTGTTGGATGTATTAGACATGTGGCTCCTGCATGATAGAATTATGATCAATGAACTGGCTGGTGTCACTCTCCCTCGCTCATATTACTCTCATCAAGCCATTACTTGACACCTCAAGATTGTAATCTACTCAATCATTGAGTAGATTAATCATTTCTGTCAAGCATCTGAAGGTCAATGTGGGATGGAATCCACAGGTGTTCAACTCTGACTCCACTGTCTACAACTCTGACTCCACTGTCTACAACTCTGACTCCACTGTCTACAACTCTGACTTCACTGTCTGCAACTCTGACTTCACTGTCTGCAACTCTGACTTCACTGTCTGCAACTCTGACTTCACTGTCTGCAACTCTGACTTCACTGTCTGCAACTCTGACTTCACTGTCTGCAACTCTGACTTCACTGTCTACAACTCTGACTTCACTGTCTACAACTCTGACTCCACTGTCTGCAACCGCTTCACTGATGCAACTTGACTTCATGCTGAACGATTCATGTCTGCAACTGACTTCACTTAATCTGCTTATGTCTGGTTGATGAACGAATTACACTGTTAGAGTTTAGAGATAAAGAATCGGTTACAATTAAGGTGTCATCCTTAGATGCCTGGCCGTATTTAAATGCATTATTATAATCAAAACCAAGAGCTAAACCCACCAGGGTCATACAGCGCCGCTGTATTTAAGTGCAGAGAGTATAATAAACAGTTCAGTTTGAAAGGTAGAAGCCCAGTGGTTGATGTGCGCTCCAGTTTCTATATGAAAAACATTTCTCTGCATGACAGCAGCACTACCAGCTGCACCAGTGGATTGGTGAACATTATTATTACAATCATAACTAAGCTCTAAGCAAAGGGCCACACAACCCTGTAAGATGTGCTAGAGATGAAATATGCGAATATCAGAAACTAGCGAGCGTTAGGAGTATGCAAGAGGCAGAGTTAGTAAAGGTAGCGTAAGTGCTAGAAAAAATATAATAAAAGTTGGTGTAATAAAGCAGTCGTTGACAAAAAGTCAAAGAGGAAATTTGCGTCAAAGGTGCAACATGAGTTTAGAGAAGTTCGCTCCTGCCCGTCCTAACTACTGGACCCCTATGACAAGGTCCTGGATGCTCTAGAAGACAAACAAAACGCAGATGTAGTATACACAGACTTTGCAAAAGCCTTTGACAAGTGTGACCATGGTGTAATAGCGCACAAAATGCGTGATAAAGGAATAACAGGAAAAGTTGGTAGATGGATCTATAATTTCCTAACAAATAGAACACAGAGTAAACAGAGAAAAATCTGAGGCGGCTACTGTGAAAAGATCTGTTCCACAAGGCACAATACTCGCCCTCATCCTGTTCCTCATCCTCATATCTGATATAGACAGAGATGTAAACCACAGCACCGTGTCTTCCTTTTCAGATGACACCCGAATTTGCATGACAGTGTCCTCCATTGAAGACACTGCAAGACTCCAGGTGGACATTAACCAAATCTTTAAATGGGCCGCAGAAAACAATATGAAATTCAATGATGAAAAATTTCAATTACTCCGATATGTAAAACGTGAGGAAATTAAAACTATATTGGATTATAAAACAAATTCCAAACACACAATAGAGCGAAAAACTAATGCAAAAGACCTTGGAGTGATAATGTCAGAGGATCTCACTTTCAAAGACCACAACATTGTATCAATCGCATCTGCTAGAAAAATGACAGGCTGGATAATGAGAACCTTCAAAACTAGGGATGCCAAGCCCATGATGACACTCTTCAGGTCGCTTGTTCTATCTAGGCTGGAATATTGCTGCACACTAACAGCAC
This sequence comes from Cherax destructor, assembly GCA_009830355.1. Lineage (NCBI taxonomy): Eukaryota > Metazoa > Arthropoda > Malacostraca > Decapoda > Parastacidae > Cherax > Cherax destructor. Next base: position 18,665 of record WNWK01022374.1, read on the forward strand.
CTTTCAAGGCAGGTAAAATTGCCGACCTAGAAAATGTACAGAGAACCTTCACGGCACACGTAACTGCAATAAAATACCTCAATTACTGGGAACGCTTGAAGTTCCTCAACCTGTACTCCCTGGAACGCAGGCGGGAGAGATACATGATTATATACACATGGAAAATTATAGAGGGATTAGTACCAAACTTCCACACGAAAATCACTCCCTATGAAAGCAAAAGACTCGACAGACCATGCAACATTCCCCAGTGAAAAGCAGTGGCACCACTAACACGATAAGAGGCAACACAATAAGGGTCAGGGGCCCAAGACTGTTCAACTGCCTTCCAGCATACATAAGGGGGATTACCAATAGACCCCTGGCTGTCTTCAAGAAGACGCTGGACAGTCACCTAAAGTCAGTACCTGACCAGCCGGGCTGTGGTTCATACGTTTGATTTCGTGCGGCCAACAGTAACAGCCTAGTTGATCAGACTCTGATCCACCATGAGGGCTGGTCACAGACCGAACCGCGAGGGCGTTGACTCCCGAAACCCTCTCCAGGTATACTCCAGGTCCAGGTGTTTGTCAAGACACTTGTTGGCCCGAGTCTTTTGCATGTGGTGACCCGGCAGTGACCTGGCAGTGACCCGGTAGTGACCTGGCAGTGACACGGCAGTGACCTGTCAGTGACCCGGCGGCTCCTGAAGGAGTGTCAAGAGTTTGTTCAAGTGATGTACCATTTACATTATTATAATCAAAACCAAACGCTAAGCCCACAAGGGTCATACAGTGCAGCGGGGCAGGGGATTATAGAGTAGCAAGGGTGGAGTGGACAACAGAGGGAGAGTTAGAAAGAGCTGTGAGGAGTACTAGGGCAGGGATTCTCAACTATTCCTCCATCATTAACCCCCTCGGCTTGATGTATTTTCTCCATTTACCTCCTTACTTCCATACCAAAAAATTATCGCCATCATAAAGGGACAGAAAAACAAGGTCAGACACACACTCACACATTTTTCAAAATGAAATTTAATTGAATTATTATTCAATTATCAGGTACATCAAATATTTACCCCTTGCCTTGTAATTTTTTACCCCCAAGGGGTAAATTTATCCCTGGTTGAGAATCACTGTGCTAGAGGATCATCAAAGTTTGTGTAGTAAATCAGTTGCTGTTAAAAATGTCAACAAGGGAGTCTGTCAAATGTGGGTCAGTCAGCAAGGAGGGAAGATAAAGTAAGGGCGTTAGAGCAGTGACAACATCGCAGGTAAATGCTGTGTACTCGTTCATAAACTGGACTGTGCAACAGAATATGGTGAACACAAACTGGAACCTGACAATTCTCACAGAGTGGAACAGGGCGCCTCTCCATGAGATACCCGTGAGTAAGACGAGTGTGTCTGATGCGAAAATGTGAGAGCATAGTCTCCCAACCTTGGCATCAACAAGATGGCCAGAAACCTAAACTTGGTTTGATAGAATGTAATTTGTTATGTATCATATCAGATCAACATTGTTGCCAACGGTTGCAAAAGTGGTTAGAAATTACAGCAAAATAGTCTGTGAATGGAACACCTCTAAATGAAACTGGGAGGTCATGTACTACTGATCTCGCAGCAATGTTCGCCTGTTCATTGTCCTGTACGTCAACATGACCAGGGATCCAACAGAACACAATATCTTTGTTTTTGCTAGAGATGCGGGGTAACCAAAGTTGTATACAAAGGACCAAGGGGGCCAGGGAAGTCGGAGACTACCACAGATGGCGACGAAGGCAGAAATGCAATACGGATAATTGCTACGAGAATTGCATACAATTCAGCTGTAAAAATGCCAGCTGAGTCTAATAAATGCCATCGCACTACGCTGTTTGGAAACACTGCTGCAAACCCGACACTAAGAAAAAAAGAGAGCAAGAAGCAACTGTAGGTATTTTGACTTTTGCGCATGGCAGTAGGGGAAAAAAGACACGACCTGCTGGAACCTTCCAATGAGAAAGGGAAAAGTTAGATGCTACATGAACATATAAAGAGGGCAACTGAAGAGAAGACTAGAGCGAATGTAGACGAAGAGAAAAGGATGAAGTAAACTGGGGCGATGAACAAACAATGAACCTTTACTAACGTCCGTTACTATCCTATATATGGAAGGATTGCGAAGGTCATGAGAGCGAACAAAATAGCGGAGGCAATGAGCATCACGACGATCGTTCAAAGATGGAGTAATCGCCTCTGCATATAGGTTCTCTACAGGTGAAACAGCCTGAAGTAACAAGATCTGCTGATGAAGATGCGACGTCAGAAGACACTCCTCACCATGGGGAGCCACAGCAAGAGAAAAGAAGAAGTCATCCCCCACCCAGGGGCCCCCAAGAAAGAAGAAGATGACAGACACCCTCTACCCAGGGGGCCATTTGGAGAAGACCTGGGCCGGATGTACCGGCGAACATACAACAATAATACAGGTGAAGAGCGAAAAGCACCGAGGATGGGATCAAGGTTAGAAAGAGTTGCAGGAGAGGCCGCTGAATATATTTGGTTGCCATAATCTAGTTTAGATAAAATTAAGGCTGAATGCAGTCGAAGGAGAGTTCGACGATCAGCCCGCCATGAAAGATAAGCGAGGGTTTTACGGATGTTCAGCCGGTTGGTTATGACAAGTTACCTTCAAGGAGGTAATGTGGGGTTTCCAGGATAACCAACGGTCAAATAGAAGACCGATAAACCTGACAGTATTACGTTCATGGATACGTGAGCCATACAGGTACAATGGATTATCAGGGACGATAGAACGTCTAGTAAAAGTAATTTGGTGTGTTTTCGTGCTAGAAAATTTAAACCCATGACTAGTGGCCTAATTGGAAACACGGCTGACAGCATTCTGGAGAGAAACTGCAATACGGTGACAGTCAGCGCCTGCACGAGCTATAGTAAAGTCATCAACATTAAGTGATGACTAAATATTAGAAGGAAGAACAGATGCCAGATTATTTATAGCAAGGAGAAAAAGTGTTGTGCTCAGAACACATCCCTGGGGGACACCTTCAACTTGGACAAAGTCCGGGGAAAGCATATCATTAACCTGAATACGGAAATGTCTCTCAGATTACCTCGGAGGCCTAAGGAGTGAACTTGGGTCAAGATGTTATATCTCCAAGTTGCGTCATATGCCTTCTCAAGATCAAAAGAGATGGCGATAACTGAGTAGTTATTGGCAAAGGCATTACGAACATACGTATCTAAATGGAGTAAGGGGTCAATAGTAGAACGGCCCTTACAAAAGCCATATTGACTAGTGGAGAGACTATTGTATCTCTAAATACCACATCAAATGTCTATTTACCAGACGTTCCATCACCTTGCAAACTGCACTTGTATGAGCAATGGGAAGATAGTGGGAGGCATCATGTCCCGAAGTACCTGGTTTACGACAAGGTAGACCAATGGCAGATTTCCACAGCTGGGGAAGAACTCGTTGGGACCAAATAAGACTAAAAAGACATAAGAGGACAGCAAGAGCTGACTGATGTAAATACTGGAGGATACGAATATGTATGCCGTCAGGCCCAGCTGCCGAAAGTGTTGACTCTAGTTCCAGAAGTGTAAAAGGCACATCATAGAACTCTTCTCTACTAGAAGAAAAGCCTAAGGGCTTTAACTCTGGCAGACTTGGAGGAAAGAAACGAGGGGCATAGATGAAGCCCCTGAGAGATACGGACAAGATGATTACCAATTTCGATGAGAGTTTGCTATAGTGACACCAGCAACCCGAAGAACGAGAACCGGGTCTGGAGAGTATTTGCCACTTAGTTTCTGTACTTTATTCCAGACTGCACTCATATTATTATAATCATGAGGAAGCGCTAAACCCGTAGGGTTATACAGCGCCTGTGGGGGAAATGGAAGGTATTCAGGCTTAATTCAGGGAACTGGAGCACAAATCTAATTCTCTAGATCAAGAGCCCCTCACCAGTATCAAGGAACCTCCCTTGAGGGAACTGCACTCATAGAGGAAGCCGAAGTGACAGTAGAAACACAATCCCGACAAGTGCATTTAGCTTCACAGATAACACGGTAGGCGACCACTCTCATCCACTTAAAATCAAGTCGTCGCTCTGTGGTCCTATCGTAACATTGTCTGCCTCATGCAGCACGTTTCAAACATGCAACACAAGCAAGAGACCACCAAGGTATGCATTTATGAGAATGCTTGCCCGAGGTTTGGGATATAGAATGTGAAGCCGCAGTTAAAACTAAAGTCGAGAATAGGTGTAGCAGCTCATCAATAGAGGACGGAGTAGGGTCCTCACTAAAAGCAGTTTGATACGAGTACAGGTCCTTTGAGGAGGTGGAGAATATGAATGGGAGGTAAGGAGGATTGAAAAATGATCACTGTCATGTAAGTCCGGGAGTACAGACCAGGCAAAGTCTAGTGCAGTTGATGAAGAGCAAACAAAGATCGATGCAAGAGAGATTGGGTACGAGGGTCAAAATTGGTGGGAGCCCCCGTATTCAAAACACACGGATGGCAAGAGAAGTGAGAAAAGCCTCTAACTGAATGCCGTGCGAGTCACAGTGAGACCCTCCTAGAGGAAATAGTGAGTATTAAAATCGCCTAATAACAGAAGTGGTGGTGGTAATGAAGAAACCAGTTGGGATGGATAATGCCCGAGGAGAGAGATACACGGAACAAACCGTATACCACTTATTTAAGTAGATTTTGTGCAGCAGTGTAATGCAACGAAGTATGAAAAAGACCTGATGGTATGAGATACCAGTGCGTACAAGAAGTGCACTTTCATTAAAGGTTCCATCGGAAAAAAGATCCAGAGAATAATAAAATATACCCTGAGACGGAATGGATAACAGCGAAGTGTAATTTGGGTTCTTGTAAACAAACACAAACAGGGGAAAACTGGGAGAGCAACACCGGTTACCTCTGAAGCCTCGGATATTCCACTGTAAATAAGCTATGATTTGCAAAGAGAAGGATACAGGAAATATGAAGCAATAGGTGTCTATGGACTAGAATGGTTAGTAAAGTCCACATGTGGATTATTATCATAATCAAATAAAGCGCTAAACCGACAAGAGTAATGCAGTGCTATGGGGCAGAAAATAGTGCCGGGGCTATAAACAGCTAGGTGGAGAGATCAGAGGTGATGGGAGAAAAGGGCTGGAAAGGATGCTAAGGGCTATATGTCAAAGTTCGTATAGTAATGCAGTTGCTGACAAAAAGTCAAAAAGTGATGGTGAGTCAAAGGCAGGGTCGTCTACAAGAAGGGAAGATAAGGTACGAGCGGTAGGACGGTGGCGTCGGTGGAGGTAAATTCTGCGAGCTTGCTGGTAAACCAGACAATCCACAAGAAAGTGAAGAACCGAAATAAGAACCCGACAAACCTCAGAGAGGAAAAGGGTGTCGTTGCATTAGATACCCACGGGTAAGGCGAGTATGGCCGATGCAGAGACAGGAGAGCGCAGTCTCCCGAGTACGACAATGGTGGTAAGAAGATGGCCACAAACCTAAAAGTGGTTTAATAGTGCAATTTGTTATGGTGCATGTCCGACCACCGTTGTTGCCAACGGCCATGAAGATGGGCAGAGATGACTGTAAAATAATCCCTGAACGGAATACCTCTATAGGTAACCGGAAGATCATGTACCGCTGACCGCACAGCTGCATCCGCCTGTTCATTGCCCTGCACATCAACGTGTCCAGGGACTCGACAGAAAACGACATTTTTGTTTTTGCTAGCCTCATGGTGCATCCATAGTTGAATACGAAGGACTAATAGATGAGGGGAATCAAATTGTTTAATGGCTTGTAAAGCACTGAGGGAATCTGAAATTATCACAAACGTCGATGGAGACATATATGTAATATGGAGAAGCGCTATGAGGATGGCATACAACTCAGTGGTAAAAATACTAGCCGAGTCTAACAAATGACTTCGGACATCTTCAGGGAACACCGCCGTGAACCCAACACCATCAGAAGATTTAGAACCACCTGTATAAACAGTGATGGAATGAGCATGCGACCGGAAGTGATCAAGAAAAGAGAGTGAGAAGCAGCTGTAGGTAGGAGAGCTTTGGCGCACAGCAGTAGGGAAGAACAGACACGAACCATCGGAACCTCCCAAGGGGGAAGGAAAAAGGCAGACGCTAAATGAACATATAAGGGAGACAACTGGAGAGAAGACCGGAGTGAAGACAAAGATAGAATGGTCGGAGTAAGCAGTGGCTCTGAACAAATAATGGGCTTCTACTAACGTCTGACAGACCAACCTATACATAGAAGGAACACGAAGGTCATGAGAGCGAACAAAGGAACGAAGGCAATGAGCATCACGACGATCAGCTAAGGAAGGAACATTCGTCTCAGCATAGAGGCTTTCAACAGGGGATGAACGAAATGCACCAAGGCATAAACGTAGACCCTGATGTTGAAGGGGATCTAACTTAGAAAGGGTTGTAGAAGCCACAGAATAGACTTGGTCGCCGTAATCCAGCTTGGACAAGACAGGTAGAATGCAAACAGAGGAGAGTCCAGTGATCTGCTTCCCATGAACGATGCGCAAGAATTTTAAGGAGATTCACTCGACCATGAAAGACACTCGAATCCTTCCTTGGTAGACCGGAAAGGGATCGGGATCTCCTGACGATTCCACGGCAAACTACACTACCACCAAGGACCTCAACAGAATGGGATGGATCCAGGAACCCTTTCTCCGGCCTAGGAGCTAGAATGCCTGAGGGAAGAACTCCAAAGGCTGAAAACAGGAAAGGGAACGGGGATGGATGGAGGAATGGGAAAGGAGGGATGGGAAAGGAGGGATGGGAAAGGAGGGATGGGAAAGGAGGGATGGGAAAGGAGATGGAAAGGGGATGGGAAGGATGGGACAGGGAAGGGAAGGATTGGGGGGTAATTAGGTTTGATCGGAGAAAGACCAAAGAATCCAATTCCTCAGACCAAGACCCTCTTCAACACTGCTAGGAGCACCCCTTGAAGAGGGTCTTCGTGTCAAGTGTAGTACCATTTTTATTATTTTAATCATAACCAAGTGCTAAACCCACCAAGGTCATACAGCTGTACTATTTACACCCCTATGGCAGGGGTGTAGCAGTTAGCTACACGTCTTTGGTTCAAGTGGTGTCAGGGTTGGTTCAAGTGATGTCAGGGTTGGTTCAAGTGATGTCAGGGTTGGTATGAGGCTTCATTATCACAACCAAGTGCTAAACTTTCAAAAGCTCTGCTCCATTTGAGCCACTCCTAGCACTCAGGCAGCAGCCAGAGTGACTTGGGATATTCTCATTATAATCAAAACTAAGCGCTAAACCTACCAGGGTCATACAGCTGGAGGCGTGTTGACTATTATTCTAATAAAGAAGCGCCAAACCTACAAGGATCATACAGCGAAGTGGGTTGAACATGTGATGTCTGAGAATTTTTTTGTCAAAAGTAGGGACTGGTGAATTATTATAATAAAAAAAAAAGCGCTAAACCTACAAGAGTAATATATTATTGTAATCATGTGGGAGAGCTAAACCCGTAGGATTATATAGCGCCTGTGGGGTGGGGGGGGAATGGAAGGTATCACTGGTCAACAACCAAAATGCTTCCCAGACCAGAGTGGCAATTTCCAACTAATTTTAGGTCACTGATAATGGTTAAAATTGTAAGCTCTGCTTTTCAATATAGACCTATGTGTCACAACAGGTTCCAACAGGCTTGCGGCAGTGTGTTTTCTTACCACACTCACAGTCTCACTGACCTTCATTATTGTTCCAGCAGTCATAGGTGGTGGTGGTGCTGTCCCTGTTTATATTCTGAGGTGAAAGGTAGGTGATTTTCTTAGCCAAACATTTTTTAAACTTATAATAAATATTCATTGAGCATTATTATTATCAAAAGGAGCGCTAAACCACAGGGGTCATACAGCGCCGCAGGGAAAAGTAGGATGCAGGAAGAATGGATTGTAAGAGGGAGAGAGGTGATTAGTAGGGTATAGAGTGTAGTAGGGTAGTGGATAATGCAAGGATAGATTATAGCAAGAGATTGAGGTAGAAGGGACTGAGGGGAGTGCTAGAGGTATAAACTTCAGAGTTTGTGTAGTAAGTCAGTTGCTGTCAAAAAGTCAATGAGAGAGTCAGGATTAAAGGAGGGCCCATCGGCAAGAAGGGAAGGTAAAGAGAGGGCTGCAGAGCGAAGACGCCGTTGGAGGTAAATTCTGCATGCTCATTGATACAGTGGGCAGCCCAACAGAATATGTCGAACAGACACTGGAACCTGACAATGCTCATAGAGAGGGACAGGGAGCCTCTCCGTGAGATATCCGTGAGTAAGACGAGTGTGGCCGATGCAAAGACGGGAGAGTGTAGTCTCCCAACCTCAACATTGGTAACAAGAAGGCCAGAAACCTATACTCGGTTTAATAGAATGAAGTTTGTTATTTAGCAGGTCAGACCAGCGTTGTTGCCAACGGTTGCGAAGGTAGGTAGCAATGACCGCAAAATAGTCCGTGAATGGAACACCTCTATATGAAACTGGAAGATCATGTACTGCTCACCGCGCAGCAGTGTCTGCCTGTTCATTGCCCTGTACATCAACATGACCAGGGACCCAACAAAAAACAATATCTTTGTGCTTGCTATATTATTATAATCAAAAGAAGCGCTAAACCACAAGGGTTATACAGCGCGGCGGGACAGGACAGGATGCAGGGAGAATGAATTGTAAGCAGGAGAGGGATGATTAGTAGGGTATGGAATACAGCAGGATAGTGGATAGTGCAGGGATAGAGGGGTAACAAGAGATCGAGGTAGAAGGGACTGAGGGAGGTGCTAGAGGTATATTTCAGAGTTTGTGTAGTAAGTCAGTTTCTGTCAAAAAGTCAACGAGTGTGTCAGGATTAAAGGAGGGTCCATCAGCAAGAAGGGAAGGTAAAGAAAGGGCTGCAGAGCGAAGATGCCGTTGGAGGTCAATTCTGCACGCTCCTTGATATAGTGGACAGTCCAACAGAATATGTCAAACAGACACTGGAACCTGACAATGCTCACAGAGAGGGGCAGGGAGCCTCTCCATGAGATACCCGTGTAAGACGAGTGTGGCCAATGCGAAGACAGGAGAGTGTAGTCTCCCAACCTAGACATTGGTGACAAGAAGCAGTGTCTGCCTGTTCATTGCCCTGTACGTCAACATGACCAGGGACCCAACAAAAAACAACATCTTTGTGCTTGCTAGAGATACAGCATAACAAAAGTTGGATAGGAAGAACTAGGGAGTGAGGTGTATCAATTTTACAGATAGCCTGTAAAGCACTAAGGGAGTCTGAAACTACCACAAATGGTGATACAGGCATAGATGCAATACGGATAAGTGCCACAAGAATGGCATACAATTCAGCTGTAAATATGCTAGCCGAGGGTAATAGATGCCCTCGCACTAAGCTGTCCGGATTATTATTATTATAATCAAATAGAAGCGCTAAACCACAGGGGTTATACAGCGCTGCAGGTTATTGCAGGATGCAGGGAGAGTGGGTTGTAAGAGGGAGATGGATGATTAGTAGAGTATGGAGTGCAGCATGACGGTGGATAGTGCAGGGATAGAAGGTAGCAAGAGATCGAGGTAGAAGGGACTGTGGGAGGTGCTAGAGGTGTAATCTTCAGAGTTTGTGTAGTAAGTCAGTTTCTGTCAAAAAGTCAACAAGAGAGTCAGGATTAAAGGAGGGTCCATCTGCAAGAAGGGAAGGTAAAGAAAGGGCCGCAGAGCGAAGACGTCGTTGGAGGTAAATTCTGCGTGCTCGTTGATAGAGTGGGCAGTCCAGCAGAATATGTCGAACAGACACTGGAACCTGACAATGCTCACAGAGAGGGGCAGGGAGCCTCTCCATGAGATACCAGTGTAAGACGAGTGTGGCCAATGCGAAGACAAGAGAGTGTAGTCTCCCAACCTAGACATTGGTGACAAGAAGCAGTGTCTGCCTGTTCATTGCCCTGTACGTCAACATGACCAGGGACCCAACAAAAAACAACATCTTTGCGCTTGCTAGAGATACAGCATAACAAAAGTTGGATACGAAGAACTAGGGAGTGAGGTGTATCAATTTTACAGATAGCCTGTAAAGCACTAAGGGAGTCTGAAACTACCACAAATGGTGATACAGGCATAGATGCAATACGGATAAGTGCCACAAGAATGGCATACAATTCAGCTGTAAATATGCTAGCCGAGGGTAATAGATGCCCTCGCACTAAGCTGTCCGGAAACACTGCTGCGGACGGCAACACTGCTGCGAATCCGACGCCGTCAGACTTTGAACCATCAGTATATACTGCGATGGCATGGGAATGAGAGTGGAAGTGGTCTAGAAAAAAAAAAAGCCACCATAGGTAGGCGGGCTTTCGCCCAAGGGAGAGGAATAGAACAGACACGGACAGCAGGAACTTCCCAAGGGGGTAGGGGAAAGGAAGATGTCACATGAACATATACAGGTGGTAGCTGGAGGGAAGACAAGAGTGAATGTAGACGAAGAAAAAAAGGCCCACATGGCGTAGGAGCGCCTTACCAATACTATGATCAGAAAGATAGGTAGAAGAAGAAATCTGTCTCAGTCCATTGTGTAGTGTGAAACATAGTGTTTAAGGGGAGTGTGTGACGAGCTGGCCGTTTCTGAGCTGAATGAGAATGAAGCAATGAAGTATCATCATGTAAGGGTCTTGGGTGTTTAGATGTGGGACCAGAGTTGGTCCGACGAGGGACGGGCAAGCAGCCCGAAAATTTCCGCACCATAGAGGGAGAAGCCGGAAGCATGGTCAGAGAAGAGTGGAGGTCAGACATATCAAAAGGGCCAGTGGGAACCCTGGTACCTGATGCAGGTGACGAACCAGCACCAGCAAGAGGTACAGGGGTATTGGAAGTGTCTGAAGAGTGGTCCAAGAACGAGGTAGTGTCAGAACAGGGTGCGGTATCAGGAAGGGGCCCAAGGGTAGTAGGTTCAGAGTGGGACGTCCATGGTTTGGTTATTTTTTTTTTTGTTTTTAGAAGAAAAAAAAGAAGAAAAAAAGGGGGAATGTGGAAGAATAGCTCCTAGGAGGAATGAAAGGGGTGTAACTCTCCCTCCATGCCCACGAGGACCTCAGCACCGGAAGTAGTGCAGATGCAGCATGGAACCCATGCCATACCCTACCCTTCAAGCCAGTAAACCAGCAATCCTGGATAGTAACCTCACATCCACTGAGCCACCTCGGTGGACAAAAGAGAGGGCGGCCGGACACCTGCCACAAAGCATACCTCCTTTGGCCACCACCCCAGGAATCCGAAAGGTGGCCTCCAGAGATACACCCATTGCCCAAAAGACACCCAAAGTCACATCCAGGAAACCGGAGAGGGATCGGGACATCCCCAGGCAATCCAGATTCCATGGCAAACTACACCACTGCTAAGAAACCTCAACAGAATGGGATGGACCACAGTACCCTTCCCCCTACTTAGGAACCAGAATTCCTGTGGAGAGAATCCCAAAGGCTGAAAATGGGAAGGGAATAAGGGAGGGATGAGGAGGAAAGGGAAAAAGGGAGGATGGGGGAAGATGGGATAGGGGAGGGAGGATTGAGGGGTAATTAGGTTTGGTCTGAGGAAGAAGATCAAGAGGTCCAATTCCTCAGAGCGATAGCCTCTTTACCTCGTCAAGGAGCCCCCCTTAAAGAGGTCAAGGCTTACAAGAACATGGGATGTAATATGTCACTTAAAATCCACTTTTGGACTCGCATTTAAACTTTTTTCCAGCGAACTGTGGGGCAGTTAGTGACGAACATGGTGAAAGGTTTCACCAAGATATTTCAACCATGGAAAAATGGTACCAGGGCAAATGGGGCACAAGAATGCTTGCTGACTAATGCTGGACATCGGTAAGAGACGATTCTTCATTATTATAATCAAAATAAGCGCTAAACAACAAGGAGTCATACAGTGCAGCAGGGCAGGGCAGGATGCAGGGCTATTGGGTAGCAAGAGGGAGAGGGATAATTATTAGGTTATGGAGTGCAGCAGGGCAGTGGATAGTACAGGGGTAGATGGTAGCAAGAGGGTGAGGTAGAAAGACTGAGGGGAGTGCTAGAGACATCATCATCAGAGTTTGTGTAGTAAATCAGTTGCTGTCAAAAAGTCAATGAGAGAGTCTGAATTAAAGGAGGGTCCCATAGACCACTATAAGCGTCCAGCAAAAAGGCAGAGTAGGTACGGATTAGAGTTTAAAACATACTTACACATTGTACATTATCATAAAATAATCAAATATTACATGTCTCGTATCTTTAAACCTATAGCCAATAAGCGTTTTTCAAGGTGATATTCGGATTCAGGACATGAAAATACATAAGAATTAACTAATCTCATTTAAGAAGCATACAACTTTTCAAAAATTGTTGACCAGTGTTATTCAGGCTCACTACAGGGAACTGGAGAACTGATCCAATTCCCTAGATCAAGAGCCCCTCACCAGCGTCAAGGGTCATACAGTGCCAAGTGTGATTGGTGAAGAGATCCATCAACATGCATAATTTGGGGGAAGAAAGTGGTGTAGTAATACAGCTTGGCTTCGATTTTTTTTTCTGGGGGGGGGGGGGGAGGAGAATGGAGGCAATCAGGTTAGAGCCTAGTTAAAAAAAAAAAATCTAATCAGTATATGCGCTAAACCCGAAAGGGTCTCATTATAATCATGAAAGAGCGCTAAACCAGTAGGATTATGCAGTGCCTGTGGGATGTGAAAGGTATTCAGGCTTAATTGAGGGAACTGGAGCACAGATTAAATTTCCTAGATCAAGAACCCCTCACCAGCGTCAAGGAACCTTCCTTGAGGGTGAAGGGTCTCAGTTAGAATCAAGAGCCCCTCAGCACCACCATTATTCATATTTAGGGAAAAGTAAATTGTGGGGAAGCGCTAAACCCATAGGATTATGCAGCGCCTGGGGGGGAGAGGAAGGCATTCAGACTTAATTCAGGGAGCTGGAGCACAGATCCAATTCCCTAGATCAAGAGCCCCTCCCCATTATTATTATAATCAAATAGAAGCGCTAAACCACAGGGGTCATACAGCACTGCAGGTTATTGCAGGATGCAGGGAGAATGGGTTGTAAGAGGGAGATGGATGATTAGTAGGGTATGGAGTGCAGCAAGACAGTGGATAGTGCAGGGAGAGAGGGTAGAAGGGACTGAGGGAGGTGCTAGAGATATAATCTTCAGAGTTTGTGTAGTAAGTCAGTTTGTCAAAAAGTCAACAGAGAGTCAGGATTAAAGGAGGGTCCATCAGAAAGAAGGGAAGGTAAAGAAGGGCCGCACTCACAGTTGGAGGTAAATTCTGTGTGCTCGTTGATAGAGTGGGCAGTCCAACAGAATATGTCGAACAGACACTGGAACCTGACGATGCTCACAGAGAGGGGCAGGGAGCCTCTCCATGAGATACCCGTGAGTAAGACGACCCAACCCTGACATTGGTGACAAGAAGGCCAGAAACCTATGCTCGGTTTAATAGAATGAAATTTGTTATTTAGCAGGTCAAACCAGCGTTGTTGCCAACGAGTGTGAAGGTGGGTAGCAATGACCGCAAAATAGTCCATGAAAGGAACACCTCTATATGAAACTGGAAGGTCATGTACTGCTGACCACACAGCAGTGTCTGCCTGTTCATTGCCCTGTACGTCAACATGACAAGGGGACCCAACAAAAAAACAATATCTTTGTGCCTGCTAGAGATACGGTGTAACCAAAGTTGGATACGAAAAACTAGGGGGTGAGGTGTATCAATTTTACGGATAGCCTGTAAAGCACTAAGGGAGTCTGAAACGACCATAAATGGTGACACAGGCATAGATGCAATACGGATAAGTGCCACAAGAATGGCATACAATTCAGCTGTAAATATGCTAGCCAAGGGTAATAGATGCCCTCGCACGACACTGTCCAGGAAGACTGCTGCGAATCCAACACCATCAGATGAC
>WNWK01022375.1:0-32647 GCA_009830355.1 Cherax destructor
ATGTTTCTTTTGGGGGGGAACTGGCTCCCCATGTTTCTTCTGGGTGGGAACACCCGCCATGTTTCTCTCTGGGGGGGGGAATACTGTGTTTCTCTCTGGGTGGGGGAACTAGGCCCCCCTGTTTCCTCTCTGGGTGGGGAAAACCCCCCGCCATTTTTTCTCTGGGTGAGGAACTGGCTCCCCCTTTTTCTCTCTGGGTGAGGAACAGGCCCCCCAAATTTTCCGGGGAAAAGGGAACAGGCCCCGCCTTTTCTCTCTGGGCAGACCTAGGCCCCCCATTTTCTTTTGGGTGAGGAACTGGCTCCCCATTTTCTCTCTGGGTGGGGAACTAGGCTCCTTTTTCCTCTGGGTGAGGCGGCCCCGCCAGTTTTTTTGGGTGAGGAACTACTCCCCATGTTTTTTTGGGTGAAACGGTCCATTTTCTCTTGGGTGAGGAACTAGGCTCCGCCATGTTTCTTTTTGGGTGGGGCTAGGCCCCGCCTTTTTCTCTCTGGATGAGGAACTCCCGCCATTTTTCTTTTTGGGTGAGGAACTAGGCTCCGCCTGTTCTTTGGGCGAGGAACTGGCCCCGTGTTTCTTTTGGGTAAAGAACTAGGCTTGTTTCTTTTGGGTGAGGAACTAGGCTCCGCCATGTTTCTCTCTGGGTGGGAACGGGCTCCCCTGTCTCTCTGGGGAACTGGCTCCGCCATGTTTCTCTCTGGGGGGAACTAGGCTCCCCATGTTTTTTCTGGGTGAGGAACTGGGCTCCGCCATGTTTCTTTTGGGTGGGGAACTAGGCTCCTATTTTCTCTGGGTGGGAACAGGCTCCGCCATGTTTCTTTTGGGTGGGAACGGGCTCCGCCTTTTTCTTCGGGGTGGGGGAAACCCCCATTTTTCTTTTGGGTGGGAATTGCCATTTTTCTCTGGGTGAGGAACAGGCTCCCCTGTTTCTCTCTGGTGGGGAACTGGTATGTTTCTCTCTGGGTGGGGAAACTGGCTCCGCCATGTTTCTCTCTGGTGAGGAACTAGGCCCCCATGTTTTTGGGTGAGGAACTAGGCTCTCCATTTTTCGGGTGGGGGGCCCCCCATGTTTCTCTCTGGGTGGGGAAAGGCCCCCCAATGAATTAAAAATGGTAAAAAGACAAGTTAAAATTTAAAAATTTCAAAATTGGGTCTTTTTAAAACTTTTTCCCCTTACAGTAGTTTTTCGTCGAAGAGGGTTTTTGGGAAAAAAGATGGGGGCCCGTCCATCCCTTGGGAGAAATATTTTGGGGTGTTCCCCAAAGGGAAGAGTTCAACTTTATGGTCTGGAAAAATAAAGCTGAAGCAAATGGTTCCAGACCAGGGAAAGAACCTTTCCGGCTCAGATGACTCCTAAAACTTTTTTCCCCAAGGTTGATGGTGTTTATCTTCATTAAACCCCACCTGTTGACTCGCGAGCCTTTGGGCAAATTTCAACAAAAAAAAATCCTTTTGTTAATCATAAACTGGGCTCTGATTTTCCAGTTGGACAAATATTTGTCTCTTGCAAAAAGTTTTATTTTTTAAATAGTTTCGGTTTTAACAAAAATATTTTGATGTAGGTTTATTATATTGTTTCTAAAAAGTGGACATTTAAAAACAGGAAATGAAGGTGTGACCATGTCACACTTTAAATTACTTTAATCGTTTGAGGTTTTTCTTTGAGGCCAACAACCAAATTAATTGTTTCCTCAACTGTTGTCCAAATTTGTGTACTCAGGTTTGTTTTTTATTTCAAATTTTCGTAGGGGTTTTTTTAAACACACACACACACACACACACACACACACAACCCCCACACACACACACACACACACAACCCCAAAGCAGAGGGCCTTTTAATTTTTTTTGACTTTAAAATTCTTATTTATTAATGAACAACTTGGGGATTTAAACCCCTTTTAAGTTTAAATTGGGGTTTCGAACCCCAAACCCGAGGGTTTATTTTGTTATTTGTGTGGGTGCGGTGGTGGTGGTGGTGGCGGTTAGTGGTGGCGGTGGTGGCGATAGTGGTGGTCGTGGTGGCGGTGGCGGTGGTAGTGGTATGGGGTGGTGGGCGTGGGGCGGCGGGGGCGGTGGTGGCGGTTATCACGGGGGCGGCCGGGGCCCGTTTTTTACAACAACATGTGGTGAAAAGGTCAGTCAGGTCAGTAAGGGTGGAGGGGGATGGATGTTACGCTTTTGGGTGGAGTGTTCCCCGTTTTTATTTCAGTCTACCTTCCTCACGGGAGTTTTTCTTCCCCTCATCGGTTACTCATTTTGCCACCTTTATAAACACCGTGTACTTTCCAACGTTTAAAGGCACTGTCATGTATTCCATAGCGCCACACAATACCATCCCTTTTTATTGAATTATTTCCCCCCTGGATAACTTTAAACTGACTTTAATTGGTTCAAATAACCTAACCTAGAACAGTTATTTATTTGGGTCTCATCTTAGGTCGTGCAGAAATTAGCGTACTGTTACACTTTCAAAAAGAAAAATCCATCATCCATCATGTCTCACCCAGTACACTCACATCCCTCAACATGACCTTTTATCAGTGTCTATAGTACACTCACTGATCCCCAACACTGACGTAAACAGTGTCTCAATTTCACTCACTGTCCCTCAACCGCGCTTGTGTCTCAACCAACTCACTGATACCCTCAACACTGACGCTACATCAAAACCTAAAAAAAATCACTGATACCCTCAACACGACCCACATCGGTCTCAACAGTACACTCACTGATCCCCCCCTGACCCCATCAGTGTCTCAACATACCACGTCCTCAACATGATTTTATCATTCTTAACCTACCTCCCTGATCCCCCAACACTGACGCTCATGTGTCTCAAAGTAATTTACTGTACCTCAACACTGACGCTAATGGGGTCTCCATACACTCACTGATCCCCAACACTGACGCTACATCGTGTCTACCAAACTCATGATCCCCCAACCTGACCTCATCGTGTCAACCTATACACTCACTGATCCCTCAACACTGACGCTCATCATGTCTCACCTATACCTCCCCTGATACCCTCAACATGGCTCATCAGTGTCTAACCTATACACTCACTGATACCCTCCCTGACGCTACATCAGTGTCTCATGTCCCCACTGATACCCCCCAAAACTAACGCTACATCAGTGTCTCAACTAGTAACTCCGTACCCTCAACACTGACGCTACATCAGTGTCTCAACTAGTACACTCACTGATACCCTCAACACTGACGCTCATCAGGCCCAACCTAGTCTAGTCCCCCAACCTGACGCACATCAGTGTCTCAATATACACTCACTGATACCTCAACACTGGCTACATCATGCCCCACCTAATACCTCACTGATACCCTCAACACTGACGCTACATCAGTGCCTCACCTAGCACTCACTGATACCCCCAACATGACCACATCAGTGTATAACCTAAACACTTTATTTTAACACTGACGCTACATCAGTGTCTCAACTATACCTCACTGATACCCTCAACAGCCACATCAGTGTCTCAACTAGTACACACACTGTCCCTCAACACGCACATCAGGCCTCACCTAGTACCTCACCATACCCAACACTGACCCACTCAGTGTCTCACCATCACTTAACCCCCAACACTGACGCACATCATGTCTCAACTATACACTCACTGATACCCTCAACACTGACGCTACATGTTTCCCCAAATATACACTCAGATACCCTCCAAAAGACGCTCATCAGTGTCTCCTATCTCACATACCCCCAACACTGACCTTCAAATTTAAATGTACACTCCTGATCCCTCCAAAATGACCCACATCGGTCTCAACTAGTACACTCACTGATCCTCAACACGCCATATCAGTGTCTAACCAGTACACCCTGAACCCCCAACACTGATGCTACATCATTTCTCCTTTCCTTTTTCCCTAACATGACCCTTTCTGTCTAATATACACTCACTGATACCCTCCAAAGCCTACATAGTGTCTCACCTGTACACTCCGTAAACTGACCTACATCAGTTTCACCTGACCTCACGAAATAAACACGCCTTGTTCTCAACTTTTCACTCCCCCATACCCTAAAACCCCCACATCAGTGTCTCAACAGTACACTCACTGATACCCCAACACTGCCCTTTTCATCAGTTCCCCCCATACCCTGATACCCCCAACACTGCGCAAATCGTTCTCACCAATACCTCCTATACCCTCAACACTGACGCTACATCTGTCTAAACCCAAATCAACTGATACCCTCAACACTGACCAATCGTGTCAACCATACCTCACTAAACCCCTCAACACTGACCCATGGGTTTAACAACCTCACTGATCCCTCAACACTGACGCTCATCAGTCCCCAACTAGTCACTCACTGATCCCTCAACACGACCCATCGTTCTAACTAGTACCTCATGTACCCCAACACTGACACCATCAGTGTCTCCTAATACCTCACTGATCCCTAACAATGCCATCGTGTCTCAACAGTACACTCACTGATACCCTAAACACTGACCTCATCGTGTCAACCTATACACTCACTGATACCCCAACACTGACGCTACATCAGTGTCTAAACTATAACTACTGATCCCCCTCAATACTGACGCTACATCAGTTTCCTATCCTACTGATACCCTCAACACTGACGCTACATCATTCTCCCCTAGTCCCACTCACGATCCCCTCAACACTGTACATCGTGTCCCCAACTATCCTCACTGATACCCTAACATGCCTACATCGTGTCTCAACATCCTCCTGATATAAACTGCCCTCATCGTGTCCCTATACATATGCCCTCAACATGACGCTCATGTGTCTCAACTAGTACACTCACATCCCTAACGACGCCATGTGTCTCAACAAATACACTCACTGATACCCTCAACACTGACGCTACATCAGTTCTCACTAAATCTATACCCTCCCTGCCCTCATCAGTGTCTCCTGTCCTACTGATACCCTCAACACTGACGCTACATCAGTGTCTCAACTAGTCCTCCATACCCTCAACACTGGCTCACGTGTCTCAACATCACTCACTGATCCTCAACACGCCTACATCGTGTCTAAACTATCACTCCTTCCCCCAACACTGAAGCTACGTCAGTGTCTCAACTATCCTCCATCCCTCAACATGAACCCACATCGTTTCAACTATCCCCCCAAAACCCTCAACACTGACGCCATCATGTCTCAACAGACCTCACATCCCCTCAACAGGGGCCTACATATTAATATGTTATCAACCATCTTAAGGCCCCTTGACCACATAAATTCCCCAAAAAAATACAACAAAAAAGTTTAGTAGAACACAATAATGTTAATTAAAATTTAAAGTTTTGAGTCGGGGGGGTTATCTTGAGTCCAAGTGTGTGTAAAGCTTGTAATATATGAGACACTGCAACATTTGGTATCTTTATTCTGGGGATGTTTCCCAACTAGTGGCTTCTTCAGTCCCAAATCAGAAAGGTGGAAGAGAGGGGTTTGAGGTAATCAGTCCCTCAGCCTGGAGTCGATTTTTCATTCATCATTTTAAAAAAAGGCAGTATTCACGAGATGGGTTATATACTTATTTTTGAAAACCATTTATTCAGAATACACTTTACACTCATATATATTATTGCAGTGCGATTTTCCCAAAAGTCCTCTTGTATGAAGTTTTAGGGCTCCTCACCCTGACTCACAATACTGTGACTTTCTCAATTTTTTGCTTACTAAACACGGTAATATTTTCGTAACCGCGGTTTCTAGTGTTTTTTTGGGTGGTTGTATTTAGTGTTTTTTTATATATATATATATATAAAATCAGTGGACCCTGGTTTTCGTTCACCTTCAAACTCAAAAATTTTGTAAGTGTATTTTCGTAAATGATTTTAAGTTTTTTTTTTGGGGTCTAAATGACAATCAAATTTTAATTTTGTCCTTATTTGAACAAATTCGTTCGGTAACGGCAATCAAACAGCATTCTGGAAAAATTTTAAAAAAACCGAGGTCCACTGTAATTGTTTTATGCGGGGAAACGGCTTTCAACATTGTACCAGAAAAATTAAATTTTGTCATGAAAAGACGGAATCTTCGGGGAAACCAACGAATTTGGAGAAAAAAAGTTACAATATCTTGGCTGAAAAAATTTAAAGAACCCCCCCTTTCTTTCCCCTAAAAAATTTTTGATCTCTCAAAACCACTTTTCCCTTCAACCCCTTTTTTACCTTCACTGTATTTTTGTTACAAAATCTGAAGAGATTTTCTGTTCTCTGGATATTACCCCTCTTCTCATGAAACTAATTCAGTTAATTTGGTTCTCTTCTCCTGTCACGTTTTTCCCTTCTACCCCATTTCTCCCCTCCAGTTCACGGCAGATCCCCGCTCCCCGTCATGCAGAAGATCCCAAAAGAAGCATTCAGTTTGCTGGGTAAAATGCTCGTATTAAAAATCATGGTCTGTAACTTGCCTGTTAAAACTATCCATGCTTCGGCCTTGGCAACACCTCTTTTTGGGGGGACTTACGTTTGCCACAGAAACTTAGTCCCGGTTTTGTTTCTGTTGAGCTTTGGTTTTCAGTATATTGTTAAATGAAAAAATTTAATCCCCAAAAAACGTGACCTGACCCGACACTGACCTTTCACCCTTAATAATAAATAACAAAAAAAGGGACAATACCGTCTATCTGAAGGTTTTTTTCATTTATCTTTTTCTGGCCTCCTGGATCAGTGGCCGAAAGGGCGTGATGGAAGAGGGGGGTGGTGACACAGTTATTTTACCCCCCGGGTTTATTTTTATTGATAAAAATTGTTCCCCAATACCTTACTCTTGCCTGTTTTGGGTGAGTTTAAGTTAAAACCCGGGGAAAAAAATGGTTTTAAATTAAAAATAGGGAAGGTTACTAAATAGGGGGTTAAAGGGATCGGAAGATGGAGGGGAAAATTTTGGTTGTTAAATGGATGAAGACAGGAAACTGGTTTCGGGATATGGCAAAGGAGGTAAAACTTGTAGGGTGTGGAAGGCCAGTTGATGTGGGGAAAGTTCATGAGGCAGGGGGAGAATGAAGGGTAAGGCAGCTGGGGTTGTGGGGTAAAGAAAAAGTTTAAAAACAATTGGGTATAGTTTTGGAGTGGTTGGTGCTATTAAATAAATGTTTGGAAAGGGTAAAAGGGACCTACATTGGCACAGGCATTATTGTTCCTTTGTATAAAGGCAAAGGGACAAAAGGAGTGCACAAATTATGGGGGAATAAGTTTTAGTATCCAGGAAAAAGTTAGGGTGAAATTATTGAAAAATTAAAGGGTAAGACGGGGGCAGGATAAGATGAAAAAGGGGGGTTTTGGGAAAAGGTAGGGGGTGTTTTAAAAAAGTGTTTTAAAATATAGGGAACAGTATTTAGATAAGGGTAAAGAGGTTTTGGGGCATTTTTGGATTTGGAAAAAGGGGTATGAAGGGTGGATGGGGGGGAAAGTGAAATGTTGCAGGTGTATGGAACAGGGGGTAGGTTACTGAAAAAAGTGAAGAGCTTTTATGAGGATAGGAGGCTCGGTTGGGGGTGGTAGGAGGGAGGGTACCCAGTAAAAGTAGGCCTTATACAAGGATGTGTGATTTTTTCAAAATTTTTATTATGGGGTTGTAAGAGAAGTGAATAGGGGCCCGGGGAAAGGGGGTGGGGGTTAAAGCAAAGTCAAATCAAAAGTGGGGGTTTCGTTGCTTTTTTGGATGACACTGTGCTTTTGGGGGAAATTTTGAAGAGGGAAGTTAGAGGTTGGGGGGTGATTTTGGTAGGGTATGTAAAAAGAAAATTGAAAGGAAATAGGGAAAAAGCAAGGGGATAGGATAAAAAAAATTAGGTAGAAAGATTTTCATATTGGAGGAAAGTATGGAGGAGGTGAATGTATTCAGATATTTGGGGGGGACAGTCAGCAGAGGGGTTTTGGGATGGGTGAATCATAAATTGATGAGGGAAAAGGGGGGAGTGGTGCACTTGAGTCTATGGGAAAAAAGAATTTGCCCAGGGAGAAAAGGGGGAATTTTGGGGTATTTTTAAAAACTTTTATATGGGTGTAAGCATGGGTGAATGTTAACGGGGAGGGCTGGAGGCAGTGGAATGTCATGTCTGAGGTAAAGTGGGGTTTGGTATAATGCAGAGAATTCGGAGTTTGGAAATTAGGGGGGGTCCATAAAACTTTTCCCAGGGGCTGAGGGGGGGTTATTGAGGTTTTTCGACATTAAAAAAGGGAAACAAACTAAACCAGTGTTTAAATCTATAGTGGGGGGAAAGGGGGTAGGGCCCCCCAGGAAGGTTGGGGGAGGGGTGAGGTTTGTGTGCGAGGGCTTGGACTTCCAGCATGTGAGCGATTTTTAAAGGGGGAATGGAGGGCAAATGGTTTTTAAAATTTACGGGGTTTGGGGTGTGAGCAAGTAACATTTATAAAGGGGAAACGGGGAAAAGGGAGGCCGGGCTTGAGTCCTGGAGATGGGGAAAACGTGTCTGCACTCTGAAGGAGGGTTTAATGTTGCAGTTTTATAACGAGTGAAAACACCCCTCTGGCAAACGTGATGGAGTAAGATGATGAAATTTTTTTTTTCTGGCCACCCTGCCCGGTGGGGAAACGGCCGATGTGTTAATAAAAAAAAAAATAAATCTTCCCGATTTTTTTTACTTTCTATTTTATCGGGGAGTTGTGACTTGATGTTTGGAATGACCGAAACGTCAAAGGGTTTTCATTCCCGTGCGGGGTTTTGTGTAGGAACTAATAAATTTCCGGGGAATCCCGTTAGGGGAAAATTGATGGGGGAGTCAGTAAACAATCCAGGTGGACATTTCAGACTCCCCTGAGGGACTGATTACCTCAAACCCCCCTTCCACACCTTTTCTTTTTATTGGGCGTGAACCACTGTGTGGAGAAACGTTTTCGAAGGGTACCAATTTGCATGAGTCAATTTTTCCAAAATCTTTGGGGATCAACACAGAGGTCTAACCACGGTTGTTAGTTGGGGGTTTTATAGGGTTTTTAGGGTGGTTATATCGGGTTTTTAGGGGGGTTTCCAGGGTTAGGGTGGTTACATCCGGTTTTAGTGGGGGTTAAACCGGGTTGTTTGGGGGTTACATCCAGGTTGTTATGGGGTTTTTCATCAGGGTTTTTAGTGGTGGTTAAAAGGGTTGTTAGTGGGGTTCAAAAATTTTATGGTGGGACATCCAGGTTGTTAGTGGTGGTTCAACCTGGTTGTTAGAGTTAATCCGGTTTTTAGTGGTGGTTACCAGTTTTGTGGTGGGTTTCATCCAGGTTTTTAGGGGGGTTAAAACCCGGTTTTTAGTGGGGTTATTTCCAGGTTGTTAGTGGTGGGGTTTTCCGGTTTTTGTGGTGGTTCACCAGGTTGTTTGTGGTGGTTACATCCAGGTTGTTAGTGGGGTTCATCCGGTTGTTGGGGGTGGTTCATCCGGTTGTTGTGGTGGGATCCCGGGTTTTTATGGTGGTTACATCCCGGTTGTTAGTGGTGGTTTCATCCGGGTTTTTAGTGGTGGTTCAACCAGGTTGTTGTGGTGGTTATATCCGGGGTTATGGTGGGTTTGGGTTTTTGTTTTACATCCGGTTGTTTTGGTGGTTACAAAGGTTGTTAGTGGTGGTTATTTTAGGGTTTTAGGGGGGGGGGCTGGTTGTTAGTGGTGGTTACATCCGGTTGTTTGTGGGGGTTAAACCCGGTTGTTAATTGGGGGTTAAACCCCGGTTGTTAGTGGGGTTTCATCCAGGGTTATGGTGGTTTCAAAAAACCCGGTTGTTAGTTTTACATCAAGATTGTTTGGTGGTTACAACCAGGGTTTTTAGTGGGGTTCAACCAGGTTGTTAGTGGTGGTTACATCCAGGTTGTTAGTGGTGGTTACAACCAGGTTGTTAGTGGTGGTTATATCCCCGGTTTTTAGTGGTGGACTCAGGTTGTTATTTGGGGTTACATCCCGGGTTTTAGTGGTGGTTACATCCAGGGTTTTTATGGTGGTTCATCGGTTGTTAGTGGTGGTTCCCCGGTTTTGTGGTGGTTATTCCAGGTTGTTAGTGGTGGTTACATCCGGTTGAGTGGTTTACACCGGTTGTTAGGGGGGTTACATCAGGTTTTTATGGGGTTCATCAGGGTTTTTTGGGGGTTCATCCAGGTTGTTAGTGGTTACATCCAGGTTGTTAGTGGTTACATAGGGGTTTTTAGTGGTGGTTACATCCCGGTTTTAATGGTGGTTACAACCAGGTTTTATTGGTTACATCCAGGTTGTTAGGGGGGTTATATCAGGTTGTTAGTGGTGGTTACATCCGGTTTTGGGTGGCATCCAGGTTTGTGGGGGTTACATCCAGGTTGTTAGTGGTGGTTACATCCAGGTTGTTAGTTTGGGTTCATCCCGGTTGTTATTTTTTTAAAAGGTTGTTTGTGGTGGTTATATCCGGTTTTGTGGTGGTTTCAGGGTTTTTAGTGGTGGTTACACCCGGTTGTTAGTGGGGGATATCGGTTTTAGTTTGGTTTCATCCAGGTTGTTAGTGGGGTTCATCCAGGTTTTTAGTTTTTTAATCCGGTTGTTAGAGGTTATATCCCGGGTTTTTATGGGGTTTAAACCGGTTGTTAAATGGTTGAATCCAGGGTTGTGGGGGGGTTAATCCAGGTTGTTGTGGTTCATCCGGTTTTTGTGGGGTTAAACAGGTTTAGTGGTGGTTCATCCCGGTTGTTAGTGGTGGTTAAACCCCGGGTTTTATGGTGGTTACATCAGGTTGTTAGTGGTGGTTACATGGTTTTAGTTGGTTACATCCAGGTTGTTAGTGGGGTTTCATCCAGGTTGTTAGTGGTTTAAAATCCGGTTGTTTGTGGTGGTTCATCCAGGTTGTTTGTGGGGTTTCTGGGGTTTTAGTGCTGGTTCATCCAGGTTGTTTTTTTGGTTAATCCAGGTTGTTGGGTGGTTATATCCCGGTTGTTAGTGGTGGTTACATCCAGGTTGTTAGTGGGGTTACAACCAGGGTTTTAGTGGGTTTTATCAGGTTGTTAGTGGTGGTTACATCCAGGTTGTTAGTGGGGGTTTACATCCAGGTTTTTAGGGTGGTTCATCCCGGTTTTAAGGGGGTTAAACCCGGTTGTTAGTGGTGGGTTTAAAAGGTTTTGTGGTGGTTCATGGGGTTAGTGGTGGTTACATCCCGGTTGTTAGTGGTGGTTCATCAGGGTTTTTAGTGGTGGTTCATCCCGGTTTTGGGGGTTTGGGTTTTAAAGGGTTTTTAGTGGTGGTTTTTCCAGGTTGTTAGGGGGGTTTGGTTGTTAGTGGTGGTTCATCCAGGGGGGTGGTTACATGGTTGTTAGGGGGTTTCATCCAGGTTGTTTTGGTTACATCCCGGTTGTTAGTGGTGGTTAAACCCGGGGTTTTTAGTGGTGGTTACAAAGGGTTTTGTTTTGGTTACAACCAGGTTGTTAGTGGTGGACATCCAGGTGTTATTGGGGCCCTGGTTGTTTGGGGGTTCAACCAGGTTGTTAGTGGGGGACAAACAGTTTTTATTGGTTACATCCCGGTTGTTTGTGGGTGGTTAAACCCGGTTGTTATGGTGGTTAAACCCGGTTGTTAGGGGGTTACATCCAGGTTGTTAGTGGTGGCATCCGGTTGTTAGTGGTGGTTACATCCAGGTTGTTAGTGGTGG
Source organism: Cherax destructor (assembly GCA_009830355.1). NCBI lineage: Eukaryota > Metazoa > Arthropoda > Malacostraca > Decapoda > Parastacidae > Cherax > Cherax destructor. The sequence goes on from WNWK01022375.1 coordinate 11,637, forward strand.
TTACATTAGGTTGTTTGTGGTGGTTACATCCGGGGTTATTGGTTACATAGGTTGTTATGGTGGTTTAAACCGGTTTTAGGTGGTTACATCCGGTTGTTAGTGGTGGCATCGGTTGTTAGTGGTGGTTACATCCAGGTTGTTAGTGGTGGTTACAACAGGTTGTTAGTGGTGGTTACATCCGGTTTTTAGTGGTGGTTCATCCCGGTTGTTATGGTGGTTCATCCGGTTTGTTAGTGGTGGTTCATCCGGTTGTTAGTGGTGGTTTTAAAAAGGTTGGATGGTTTACATCCAGGGTTTGTGGTGGTTACATCCCGGTTGTTAGTGGTGGTTACATCCGGTTTTAGTGGTGGTTTCATCCAGGTTGTTGGGTTTACATCCCGGGTTTTTAGTGGTGGTTCATCCAGGTTGTTAGTGGTGGTTTATCCCGGTTGATGGTGGTTACATCCAGTTGTTAGTGGTGTTAATCCCGGTTGTTATTTTACAACCGGTTGTTGTCTGGGTTTCATCCAGGTTGACCCCACTTGGGGGTACTATAAACCAGTATGACTGTCATCCAGTGTGTCTAAGTGTTTTGTACACTGTGTTGTGTGTTGTCTTCCACCGCAAGGAAGTGGCTGCTCGATCCCCTCCGATAATTTGTGGACCTGTCAAATTTTATATAACACACCATACAAACCCCTTCCTTCACTACCATTTACCATACTTTCCATTCCCATTTCCATTACCATACACTACCATTCCCAAACTTTCCATTCACCCACTAAACACCATTCACTCCCATTCACCATACACTACCATTCACCATAATACCATTCACCATACATTTTAAATTTTTGACCCCTAAAAAGATCATATTTCAGTTAAAAGTTAGGTGTTTTGGGCGTATATCTGACGAAATTTCTCTTTGTTTGCTATATTTTTTAAAAAGGGTTTTTTAGTCTGGGGAAAATGTGGAAAAAATTTGAATTCGTAATGCTGTAATTTTTAGGATTATTGGAAGTTCTCCTCAAACCACACTCCCGGTCTTGGAAATTGGTCGTTAATTTTGTTTTCTTTATTAATTCCGCCCCTGGGATATTGGATTTTTTGAATTAATGTATTTGAGAGAAGATAAAATTTATTTTTCCAAAAAGCCCCCCTTTTTTTTTTTTTTTTTTTGTATTCTGATGTCCATTTTTTTCCCTATCACTTATAGTTTTATATCGCAATTTTTTTTTAAAAGGTAGTTCCCTTTTAAAAATTTTATTGTCTTCACAGCTTGTTCAGTACTGCGGGTTTTTAAGACTCTAAGCTAAATCCAGGAATGGTGAACATCATCCATCGTTCGTCATTATTTTTCCTCGTTATAACTGGAAGAATTTTTAACCTTGTCACCATCAATTGTGTTTTGGGCCCCCGCCCTCCCGACCCCATCACAACACCGCGTCCTGCCCGACCCGATCACAACACCGCGTCCCCCTTTGACCCCCCATCACAAACCGCGTCCCTTTGACCGTACATCAAACACTGCGTCCTGCTCGACCCCCATCACAACACCGCGTCCTGCCCGACCACCAAACCCCGTCCTTCCCGCCCCATCACAACACCGCGTCCTGCCCCACCCTGCATCACAACACCCGTCCTGCTCGACCCCCGCACCAACACCGCGTCCTGCTGACCCTGCATCACAACACCGCGTCCTGCTGACCCCGCATCAAACACGCGCCGCCGACCTCCCCCCAAAAACCGCGTCCTGCTCGACCCTGCATCCCAAAAAAACCCCGTCCTGCCCGACCCTGCATCACAACACCGCGTCCCGCCCCACCCTGCATCCAACACCGCTCCCGCCCGACCCCATCACAACATCCGCTCGACCCCCCATCACAACACCGCGTCCTCGACCCTGCATCCAACCCGCTCCTCTCGACCTATCCCCCAAAACCCCGTCCTGCTCGACCTACATCCAAACCCCGTCCCCCGACCCGCTCCCAAAAACCCCCGTCCTGCTCGACCCTGCATCCAACACCCGTCCCCTCGACCTCCAAAAACCCCCCTGTCCTGCCCGACCCCCGCATCACAACACCACGTCCTGCCCCACCCCCATCCCCAACACTGCGTCCTGCTCGACCCCCATCCAACACTGCGTCCTGCTCGACCGTGCATTACAACACCGCGTCCTGCCCGCCCGCATCAAAACCCCCGCCCTGCCGACCTGCACCCAAAACAGGCCCCTGCTCGATCATCACAACACCGCGTCCTGCCCGACCTCTCAAACCCCGCGTACTGCCTGACCCTGCACCCCAAAACCTGCGCCTGCTCGCCCCGCATCACAACCCGCGCCCTCTCATCATCACAACACCGCGTCCTCCCCGCCCGCACCCAAACACCGCGTACTCCCTGACCCTGCATCCCCAAACCGCGTCCTGCCTGACCCTGCATCCCCAAACCGCGTCCTGCAGACCCTGCCCAAAACACCGCGTCCTGCCTGACCCTGCATCACAACACTGCGTCCTGCTGACCGTGCATCCAACCCCGCGTCCTGCTCGACCCTGCATCACCACCCGTCCTCTGACCCTGCATCAAAACACCGCGCCCTGCCCGCCCCCATCACAACACCCTCCTGGACCCTGCATCACAACACTGCGTCCTGCTCGACCCTGCATCCCCGCGTCCTGCTCGCCCGTCATCCAACACGCGTCCTGCTCATGCATCCCCCCGCGTCCTGCCGACCGCTCCCACCGCCCCCGCCCCTGCATCCCACCCGTCTCCCCCGACCCTGCACCCCAAACACCGCGTCTCGCCCTGCATCCAACACCGCGTCCTGCTGCCCATCACCCGCTCCGCTCCCCCTGCATCACAACACCGCGTCCTGCTCGACCCTGCATCACAACCCCGCGTCCTCTCGACCTGCATCCCACCGCGCCCTTCACCCTGCATCCCACCGCGCCTGCTCACCCTCATCAAACACCGCGTCTTCGACCCTGCACCCCAAAACACCGCCCTGCTCGACCCTGCATCACAACATTGCGTCCTGCTCGACCCTGCATCACAACAGCTTTTGCTCGACCCTGCATCACAACACCGCGTCCTGCTCGACCCGCATCCCAACGCGCGTCCTGCCGACCCTGCATCCAACCCCGTCCTGCCGCCCCTGTCAAACCCCGCTCTTCGCCCCTGCATCCCCCGCGCCCTCCTCGCCCTGCACCCACCCCCGCCCCTGTCGACCCTGTCCCCCGCCCTGCTCGACCCTGCATCAAAACACCACGTCCTGCTCGACCCTGCATCCAACCCGCGTCCTGCTCACCCCATCCCAGGGTCCTGCTAGCCCCTGCATCACAACCCCGCGTCCTGCTCGACCCTGCATCCCCCCCGGTCCTGCTCAACCGCATCAAACTGCGCCCACCTTTTTTTTTTGGGAAAAATTTTGAAAGTTTCGAGTATCTACTTTTAGCCCGGCATGGGCCAGGCCTTCGGTCTTGCCTGGTCAACCAGGCTGTTGCTGCTGGAGGCCCGCTCCCCCCAATATCCATCACAGCCTGGTTGATCGGCCCCGGTGAAGATTTTTGCCCTTTTTTCCTTTTGAATTTCAATGGTTCCAGCCTGTTTCGGATATCTTATGGGGGTGTTGTAGTCTGGGACCCCGGGTTTAATACAGTGCTCCCTTTTTCCCCACCGCACCCCTGCTCCCACTTTTATTTTACCTTTCTCCCATATCTCTCACTCCCGATGTTTTTATGGCTCGACCCTGCATCCCACCCGGGAAATGTGCCCTGCTCCAAACCCCCCTCCGTAGGCACCAACACCGCGTCCTGCTCGACCGTGCATCACAAACCGCGTCCGTCGACCCTGCATCCAACACCGCGTCCTGTCGACCGTGCATCAAACACCGCGTCCTGTCGACCCCGCATCACCCCGTCCTGCTCGACCCCGCATACCCTGCGTTCTCGACCCCCATCCAAAAACCGCGTCCTGCTCGACCCAAACACCCTCGTCCTGTACGACCCTGCATCACAACACCGCGTCCTGCTCGACCCTGCATCACAACACTGCGTCCTGCTCGACCCGCATCCCCTGCGTCCTGCTCGTCCCTGCATCACAACACCGCGTCCCTCCGACCCCATCCCAAAACCCCCCTCCCCTCGACCCCATCAAAATGGGGCCTGTCGACCCCGCATCACAACACTCGCCTGCTCACCCCGCATCCAACACTGCGTCCTGCTCGCCCCGCATCCCCCAACACCCCTGTGTCCCTGCTCCCACCGCGTCCCCCCTGCTCCCAAACCCCCTGCCCCCCCCTGAAAATGCATCCTGCTCGACCCTGCATCACAACACTGCGTCCTGCTCGACCCTGCATCACAACACGCGTCCTGCTCGCCCTGCATCCAACCCGCGTCCTGCCGACCCTGCTCCCCTCGTCCTGCTCGTCCGCATCCCCAAAATGCGTCCTGCCCGTCCTTGCATTCCACTGGTCCTCCCCCGTCCCTTCATCCCAACCGCGCCCAGCCGTCCCTGTTCAACCTGGACTCCCCTCCCTTTTTATGCTCATGGTCCCGATGTCAACTCTGCGTCCCCCGCCCCTTCATCACAACACTGCGTACTGCCCGTCCCTGCATCACAACACTGCGTCCCCCGCCCCTGCATGTAAACACTGCGTCCTGGTCCCTCCCGCCAGATCGCAGCGACGGATGAGCTTTTCCCCTCCGGGGTTTGGGGAAAACCCCAAAATCCATTACGGTGATTTTTCCCAGCCCAAAACTCATTGTTCCATCCTAAAACTCGACTTTTCCTCAAAGCTCGATTGTTCTACCTCAGAGCTGTTTTTTTCCAGCCTAAAAGCTCAATTTTTCCCATAAAAGCTCGTTGTTCCATCCTAAAAGCTCAATTGTTCCATCCATAAAAGTTTGATTGTTCCATCCTAAAAGCTGGGTGAAAATTGAATAGTTCCCCAGGAGGACAGAGAAAAGTTGCGGAAGTGCCGGCGTGGGTGAGGGAAGTGCTGCCAGATTAACCCCTGTCTTAACAATTTTGGGAGCGATGCAGAACTTTTCAAAAGACACTATCTTTTAGGTGAAAACGTTTTTGGTCATTTTTTGTGTCCCGTGGCATAGTTGGTAGCGCGCTTGACTCACATACAAGTGTCCGTGGTTGATTCCCGGCCTGGTAAACCTTGGGCATGTTTCCTTACACCTTCTCCCCTGTTCGCCTCAGTAAGTGGTCCCTGGGTGGTCAGTGTTGTGGGTGGCATCCGGGGGAAGGTGGAAGGTGGTATCCCTCAGAGCTGAGGGGGTTAAAACCCTTATTTTCCGTAAAATTCTCTGTAAACAAAATAAAAAGTCATTCTTGTTAGTAAATAATTATACTGTCAGCAGTGTCGGGCTCTGTCAGCAAAGTTTGTGACACTGTCCCCTTTAGTAGTGTTTGTGACAATGTAACACTGTCACTAGTGTTTTTTGACACCTTTCCTTTTTAGTGTTTTTTGACAACTAACCTGTCACTAATGTTTTTGACCCCTAACACTACCCATGTTTTGGGCCTTTTAAATTCTGTGTTTGTGAACCAACATTCATGTTTTGTAACCCCCTTCCTGTTTTGTGAAAAACCTTCAGTAGTTTTTTTAGAACCCCTTCACAGTGTTTGTTTAAGTAACCTTCAATGTTTGTGACAAAGTAACCTTCACTATTTTTGCCCCCCTTTTCTATGTTTTACACCGAAATTCACTGTGTTTTTTAAAACCTTCATATTTTTGACACCCTAACATTTTATGTTTGGACATAACACTTCCAGTGTTTGGCAGTAAAATTATTGTTTGTACCTAACCTTCATGTTTTTGACACCTAAATTCCTAGTGTTTTGCCTAAAATTCCTATGTTTTTTCACCATTTCAACAATTTCTGTTTTGGCAGTGTTTGTGGCCCTTCTACCCTTTTGTCCTCTCCGTTTGTTTTTTGTCAGTTTCTTTTTTCCTGTTGTTCCTGACCTTTCACGTAGCTGTGTACACTGTTGTTCCCGACCTTTCAGTCTGCTTTCCTGTTTTTTCCTTTTAGTCAGGTGTACACTGTTGTTCCCGACCTTTCAGTCGTAGTGTTCTTTGTTCCTGACCTTTCAGTCGGGGGTACACTGTTTTTCCCGACCTTTTAGCCGTTGTGTAAATTTTTTCCCGACCTTTTAGTCGTAGCTGTGTCCCGTTGTTCCTGACCTTTCAGTCGATTTTCCTGTTGTTCCCCCCCTTTGCGGTTGTGTACCTGTTTTCCCGCCCTTTTAGTGCAGCTGTGTAAATGTTGTTCTCTCTTTCCTTTTTTACTCGGCCTTTTATTTTTTTTTTGTTGCTTTTTCTTTGTTTTTTTCTTTTGTGCAGCTGTTGAGTGTTCATGAACACTGCCTCTGTTGAGGTCTCTCTGTTAGTCTCTCACACCTTTTTTAGGTCTCCCTTTCTCTCTGTTCAGAGTCTCACAACTTGTCTTTCTGTTGAGTTTCTGAGAACTTGCTCTCTGGGTCTCTCCAAAATTGCTCTCTGTTTGTTTCCCTTTTCTGTTGAGAGTCTCCAAAATTTTTCTTTCTGTTAGTTTCTCAGCTTTCTCTCTGTTATTCCCCCCAAAATTGCCCCTGTTAGTTTTTCCCCCTTCTCCTTTTTGGGGTCTCCCCTTGTCTTTCTGGGTTCTGAACTTTCTCTTTGAGTCTCTCACAACTTGCCTCTGTTCAGAGTCTCCAACTTGTCTTTTTGTTGGTTTCTCAGAAATTGTCTCTTTTAGAGTCTTCAAACTTGTCAAGAGTCTCAGAACTTTCTTTTTGTTGAGTTTCTCAAACTTGCTCTCTGTTTAGTCTCTCCCTTTTCCCCTTTGATTTTCACAACTTTTCTTTTTGTTAGTTTCCAGAATTGCTTTGGGGGCCCACAACTTGCCTCTGTTGGGGTCTCTACAACGCCTCTGTTAGAGTTTTCACAACTTGCCTCTGTTGAGTCTCTCCCTTGCCCTTTGGGGGTCTCTCACAACTTTTTCCCGTTTACAGTTTTCCCAAACCCCCTGTTGACAGTCTCCCACCTCACAGTCTCTCACAACTTGCCTCTTGGTAAAACTCCACAACTTTCCTTTTTGAATCTCTCACAACTTGCCCTGTTAACAGTCTCTCCCCTTGTCTCTGTTGACAGTCTCTAAAATTGCCTCTTTAAAAAGTCTCTCACAACTTGCCTCTGTTGAGAGTCTCCCTTCCTCTGTTGAAGTCTCCCCTTTGCCTCTGTTGAAGCCCTCCAACTTCCTCTGTTGACAGTCCCAAAAGCCCTGTTGGGGGTTCTCTCTCCCTCTGGCGTTCTCAAAACTTGCCTCTGTTAAAGTCTCCATTTCCCTCTTTTAAACAGTCTCTCAAAACTTGCCTCTGTTGACGTCTCCAACCCTCTGTTGGGGGTCTCTCAAACTTCCCTCGCAGTCCTCCCTTGCCTCTGTTAACAGTCTCTCACCCTCTTTTGAGAGTCTCTCACAACCCCTCTTTAAAGTCTCTCCCCATCTGTTAACAGTCTCCCCCTTGCCTCTGAACAGTCTCTCCTGCATCTGTTAACAGTCCCCAAAACCATCTGTTAACAGTCTTCAACTGTCTTTTAAACAGTTTTGGCGTAAAACACTTCAAAACTTTTCTAAAAAGACAAAAAAAGATAAAAATTTGGGACCAATTGAGGAAAAAAATTTTTTTAGTCATTACAGTGTTTTATGAAGGATGTCTACATTGTCACCTCCCCCCCCCATTGTTGTTTTGTTTTTGGTGGTTTGTGTTGTGTGTGCGTGTGTTTTTTTGTGTCGCGCGTGTTGTGTGTGGGGGGCCCGGCGATGTTTTTTTGTGTTTGTTTTTGTGCGTGTGTTTGGTGTGTGTGTGTGTGTGTGTTGTTTGTGTGTTTTTATGTGTGTGTTTTGTGTGTGTGTTTTTGTGTGTGTGTGTGTGTTTTTGTGTGTGTGTGTGTGTGTTTTTTTGTGGTGCAGTCACCATTTTTTTTCTGGGCAATTAGCGCCTGAGCGCCCCCAACCCCGGCGGCATCACTGTTTCGGCCTTTTGGGCCCTTATCTTTCTACTCTTGAAGCTGTTTTGTTGGGCCCCCCGTCTCGTCCAAGTCATTCCAATTTTAAACTCCCCTGGGGTATAAAATACTTTCTTACTGAAGGGTCTCTGTGTTCTGTTACCTGGGTTTTTCTTTATCCTGGTGTTCTTGATTCCCAAAAAGTCTGTCCCATGTGGCAGTTCCTCCAGAAGTTAAAATAATCATTTACCCCTTCCCTCAAATGGTTAAATTATAACCTTCATTTTAAAAAGGGGGGATCGTAAAGTGGAAGGCCTCGGCCCGATGAAAAAACCCAGCGGGGTCATCGTACGCTAAAACTCCGGGCAGGAAACCTTTTTCCCGTTTCAAAACCTAACCTAACCTAACCTAAACCTCCTTTCCTCCGTTTCCCCTTCCCCAAACAGTCACACTGCCAAGTTCAGTTCTTTCAATGTTCCTTACAGTTCTGTTACTAGTCTGGTTGTAAAAATTGGGCCTTTTCCAGTTTCTTCGCGTACTCGGCCAGGTTGGGGCCCCTGCTGGGGACTCCATTTTGATCTAATATAGGTCATGTTAACGTTTTGAAAGGGTTCTTCATCCATGTTTCTGAATGTTACGAAGGGGGCAATTTTAAAATCCCTGTCGTTATGGAATTGCAGTTTTGCATTGCGGGCGTTGTATTCACATTCTGATGTTTGGGAGTTGTAGGGGTGTTGTGTTGGGGATGTTGTAAGTGTTTTGTTGGGGGTTGGTATGTGTTTGTGTTAAAGGGGGTGTTGTGTTGTGTTGAGAAGTGGTGGTTGTGTTGGGGGGTGGGTGTGTTGTGGTTGTATTGAGGGGGGGTGTGTGTTGTGGGTTTTATTGAGTGGTTTGTGTGTTGTGGTTGTATTTAGGGGTGGTGGGTTGTTTGGAGAGTGGTTGTGTGTGTTGTGGTTGTTTTTTGCGTAGAGAGTGGTTTGTGTGTTGTGGTTGTATTGATGGGGGTGGTGTGTGTTGTGGTTGTATTAAGGTGGTTGTGTGTGTTGTGGTTGTATTGGGGGTGGTGGTGTGTTTGTGGTTGTATTAGGTGGTGGTGTTGTGTGGGTTTAGGGTGTTGTGGTTGATTGGTGGTGGTGTGTGTTGTGTTGAGTGTGTTGTGGTGGGGGTTGGGTTTTTGTGTGTTTGGGGTTTGTTGAACTGGTTGTTGTGTTGTGGTTTTGTTGGGAAAGGTGGTGGTGTGTTGTGGTTGAGTGTGGTGGTGGGGTGCGTGTTGTGTGTGTTTGGTTTTATTGATGGTGGTGTGTTTGGTTGATGGGGTGGTGTGTGTTTGGTTTGTTGTTGTGGTTGTGTTGAACTGGTTGTGTGTGTTTTGGTTTTTAGGAGTGGTTGTGTGTGTTTGGTTGTATTGAGGGGTTGTGTTTTGGTTTTAAGTGGTGGTGTGTTTTGGGGTTTTTTGGTGGTTGTGTTGTTTGGGTTGTATTGAGGGGTGGGGGTTTTTTGGTTGTTTTAGTGGTTTGTTGTTTTGGTTGTATTGAAGTGGTGGTGTGTGTTTTTGTTTTTTGAGACTGGTTGTGTGTGTTGGGGTTGATTGGATGGGGGTGTTTTTTGGGGGTTTGGGGTGTGTTGTGGTGGTGTGTGTTTGGTTTTTGTGGGGTTGAGACGGGTGGTTTTTGTTTGGTGTGTTGAGCTGGTGGGTGTGTTGTGTTGTGTTGAAAGGGTTTTTGTGTGTTGTGGTTGTGTTGAACTGGTGGTGTGTTTGTGGTTGTGTTGAGACTTGTTTTGGTTGGTTGGGGTTTTTGGTGCACTGCCGGGGTTTTCCTGGAAAGCTTCTTCGTGTGTGTGTGTGTGTGGGGCTTCTTCCTGGCTGTTCTCCTATTGTGGTGGCAGGTTTCAGCCAGCTCCTGGCACAGTCTGTTCACTGGTCCCCCTGGTCCCTTCCCCTGCTCCATGGCTTTATCGTATCTCTTCTTAAAGCTATGTATGGATCCTGCCTCCCTCATCTCTCCCCAGAGTATTCCACTTTCGACAACCTGGGCTAAAGAAGAACTTCTTAACACCCCTGTTCATCTCTGAAACATTCTGTTGCTGTGGTTCATCTCTGAAACATTCTGTTGCTGTGGCTCATCTCTGAAAATTCTGTTGCTGTGGTTCATCTTAAACATTTTGTTGCTGTGGTTCATCTAAAACTTCTGTTGCTGGGTTCATCTCGAAACATTTTTGTTGGCTCATCTCTAAAACATTCTTTGCTTTGCTCATCTCAAACATTCTGTTGCTGTTGCTCATCTCTAAACATTCTGTTGCTGTGGCTCTTCTAAACATTCTTTTGGGGCTCTCTCAAAATTCTTTCTTTTTGCTCATCCCCAAAACATTCTGTTGCTGTGGCTCATCTCTAAACATTCTGTTGCTGTTTTTCTGAAACATTCTGTTGCTGTGACTCATCTCTGAAACATTCTGTTGTTGTGGCCATTTTGAAACATTCGGGCTGTGGCTCATTTTAAAACATTCTTTCTTTTCATCTCTAAAATTTTCTTTGCTGTTGCTCATCTCTGAAACATTCTGTTGCTGTTTTTCATCTCGGGAAAATTCTTTGCTGGGCTTCTCTGAAACATTCTGTTGCTGTGGCCATCTCTGAAACATTCTGTTGCTGTCCATCTCGAAACATTCTGTTGCTGTCTCATCTCTGAAACTTTCTGTTGTGTTGCTCATCTCTGAAACATTCTGTTGCTGTTGCTCATCTCAAAACTTCTGGCGGGGCTCATCTGAAACATTCTGTTGCTGTGTCCCATCTCAAAACTTCTGTTGCTGTTGCTCATTTTAAACATTCTGTTGTGGGGCCCACTCAAACTTTCTGTTGCTGTGGCTCATCTCAAACATTCTGTTGCTGTGGCTCATCTCTGAAACATTCTGTTGCTGGGCTCATTTTGAAACATTCTGTTGCTGTTGCTCATCTCTAAACATTCTGTTGCTTTTTCATCTCTGAAACATTATTTCTTGGCTCACTCAAAACATTCTGTTGCGGGCTCATCCAAACATTCTGTTGCTGTTGCTTTTTAAACATTCTGTTTTGCTCATCTCTGAAACATTCTGTTGCTGTTGCTCATTTTGAAACATTCTTTTGTTTGCTCATCTCTGAAACATTCTGTTGCTGTTGTCATCTCTGAAACATTCTGTTGCTGTTGCTCATCTCTGAAACATTATGTTGCTGTGGCTCATCTCTGAAACATTCTGTTGCTGTTGCCATTTTGAAACATTCTGTTGCTGTTGCCATCTCTAAAACATTCTGTTGGTGCCTCTCTGCATTCTGTTGCTGTGTCCATCTCTAAAATTTCTGTTGCTGTGTGCCATCTCTGAATCATTTTGCCCCTAACCACCTTGTAATTTCCTCTCAGTATTTTATATGTCTTTTTGTCCCCCTCCCCTGTCCTTCATTTCACGGATTTTCCCCCAACCTCCCTCGAGGACACCCCTTGGTCGGGATAGTCTTGTTCAAACCGCACTTTCTTTTCTTGACGTTCTTGCCCATAATGGTGTGCTACTCCAGTATCACTCAATTAAAAATCTTGAACGATTCCTTGCTAAGGTGTCAAAAAGCTATTTTTTTGGTTTGCCAGGCGGCCATATGTAGCAGTTATTTGGTTGATGTTTTTACCTCAGGAGAAGTGTTTATTATCTAAAGATCCTTTTACTGGGCGGGTTTTCAGTCTTTTGGGCCCCCTAGTCTGTACTTTGTCTGGGGTCTTTTGACCTTCCCAATCTTCATGACTTTTCACTTTGAGAAAACCCGTAGAGTTCAGGTTTTTAACCTGTCCAGATCCTTTTTTGTTCTTGATCCCCATCCACTTAATTCTCCGCATTAGTTCATTTTTTTTTTAAACAGGAACCCTCTGAATCTATCCCTTCCGTCTTGGCATTCAGTATAAAAACAGGGGCCCCTAGGACTAACCCTTGTGGAACACCTCTCACGTCCCCCCCCCTGACACCTTGTCACCTACCATCCTGTTGTTTCCTTCCTGCGGTATTTTTGATCCATTGCAGTGCCTTTCCTGTTAATCCTCCCTGCCCCTCATTTGCAGTAACCTCTTGTGGGGAACTGTTAAACCTTCTTAGAACCCAAGAAAATGCAGTCTACACCCCCCTCCCCCCTCCTCCCCTTAATTCTGCCCCCCTGTCAAAAAATTCCAGTAGGTTTGTGACACAGGATTTCCCCCCCCTGAAAATGCTGATTATAAAAGGGTATTCGTGTATGTTTTTTTTTTCTGGTTCATATTCTTTTCCTGTGTTTTGCCTCCTGTCCTTAAAAGATTGGGACTACCTTGCTGTCTTCCAGCCAGGTAGTTGCCCTGTTTCATAGTGTGTTAAAGGTTGTTATTAGTGGCACAAAAGCACCTCTGCTTTTAGGACCCAAGGAGAGATGTTTCTGGTCCCACCCCTTCAGTAACTATTTCCCTTAGCAGACTCTTTTTCGCCTCGGTTGTGTGTAGTGTGTGCAGCACTTTTTGGGTGTCCTTTACCATTCTGGCTTTTATAGTTCAGTCTCTCCCACTGAAAACACTTCCTTAAATCTTGTTTTTTACTCTTCACATACTTCTTTAATGTTTCTTTATCCCCCTCCTTCCTTCCCTACTCAGCCTCATTACCTAGTCCTTGTCTTTGTTTTTTTCCCGATTTTTTCAAACTTTGGGGGAATTTTCTTTTGATGCATGTTACTCAATTTCGGGGTCTCCCCTTGTCCATGCATGTCCGTTTCTGGCTTTTCGGCTAATGTTATTTTATTCTTTTGTTTTCTCTGTTCTCCTAAATGGTTATAACTATGACCCCAATTTTTAAGGGGGGGAACGGTAAGCCAGTGGAAGGCCCGGTCAGATGACCCGAAGTTCCAATGGGGTCATCATCTGAAAAGATCCGCGTCAGGGAAAAACCTGTCCTGTTTCACGAACCCCTAATTTTTTCTTCCTTTTCCATTTTCTATGCACTTGTTTTCCCTCTAGACCTTTGGGTGAACCAAGGTCTCATTCTGCTTCTCATTGATTTTTTACTTTTTTCCCAACTGTTCATTTTCTCACTGAACCCTTTTTTTCCTACGCATCTCTGGGTACGATTGAAGGAACACCACCCTGTTCCTTTCTTTTTCCCTGTATCTCTCGGTGGACTGACAGTCCCTTTGAGGATTATCTCCCCCCAATTTCCCCTTTCCTTTTTCACTTGCAAGGTATGCCATTTTTTTCCCCCAAAATATCCCCTGATGGGCCTTGAGGCCCGGGTGTGCGTGTGTGTGTACTCACCTAGTTGGGTTGCAGGGTGTTTTCCCTGGCCCCCCCTCTTCATGGCCCTCTGGTCCTCTCCCTGTATGGGCCTGCCCCCACTACATCGTTCCCAAAACTATTCCATTTTGAACTCTGTGACTGAAGAAATTTTCCTAACATCTCTGTGATTCATCGGTCTTCAATTTCCCAACTGTGTCCCCTTGTTGCTTGCCCCATCTCGGGAAACTTTTGTCTTTTCCACTTTGTCAATTCCCCCAGTATCTTTTTTTTTATCATGCCCCCCTATCTCTCCTGTCCTCCAGTGTTGTCAGGTCGATTTCCCTTAACCTCCCTCAGGACCCCCTTAGCCCCGGGATAGTTTTTTAAAACCCTTTGCATTTTCTCGAGCCTTCACGTGTTGCTAGAGGGGTTACAAACTGGTGCGCATACTCCAGTATGGGCCTAACGTACACAGTTCGGGCCCTGAACGATTCTTTATTAAGATTCGGAATGCTGTTTTTGGGTTTGCTAGGCGCCCATATCTGCGCAGTTTTTTGGGTGATGTGCGCCTCAGATTTTCCCTGGTGTTATACTCACCCAAGATTTTTTTCCTGAAGGTTTGGGGTTCTCTCCCCCTTTAGTTGGGTTTTTTGCCTTCCCCCTTTTTTGGTTTTCCCGGGGGGGAACCCCAGGAGAATTGTGGGCCTGCACCGCCAGATCCTTTGGGGCCTGGTCCTGTCCGTGTGTGTGTGTGCGTGTTTTCCACCAAATTTACTCCCCCTAATTGGTTCGGGTCGAGTCAGCCCGGGGATCCCGCCGCTACTGGGTCTCTGCTCCCCCCCCATGACATCATCCCGTCTTAAAACTATTTGGGTTTCCCTACTATATTTTTCTAATTTTCCCACTTCCTGTCCGGGGCTGAAAAAGTCTTCCAACATCCTTTGCTCATCTGGTCTTGCTTCCAGTTGTGCCCCCTTGTTTCTGTTTTCCCCTTTTGGAACACCCTTCATTCCCCTTTTGCGACCCCCCCATTTTTTTGTATGTCTTTCATTTTCCCCTCTGCCCCTTTCTTTCCTCCAGTGTTTTAGCCCTTTTTTTCCCCTCCCTTCATTGGACAGCCCTGAGTTGGGAATAACCCTTGTGAAAACCCTTTTGCACTTTCTCGTTTCTTTAGGGCTTGACCAGGTGTGGGTTCCAGACTGGTGCTGCATATTCTAGTATGGGCCTGACGTACACGGTGTACAGTGTCTTGAACGTTCCTTGTTAAGGCAACGGACCAAATCTTAGGTTTGCCAGTCGCCCATATCCCCGCCTTATCTGGTTGATTTGCCCCCGGAGACGTGCTTGGGGGTGGGCGTTATCTCACCCCAAGGTCTTTCCCTTTTGCCGAGGTTTGTAGCCTTTGCCCGTCCCTGTACTCTGTCAGCTGTCTTCTTTGCCCTTCCCCGATCTTCGGGGGCTTTGCATTTGGTGGGATTGTTCAAAGCCGGCTGACCAGATTCAAGTTTGCCCGGTCTGTTTGGCCTGATTGGTCCTCTTCCGATGTGATTCTCCTCATTTTTCCCTCATCTCCGAAAAAGAGACATTCGGTCTATCCCATCCGTCATGTTGTTTAATATCCAAGAATAACACTGGTCCTAGGACTGACCCCGGGGTCGCCGCTCCGGTGCCCACTGTAAACCTCTCTCCACCAACCCGTTGTTCCCCCCTGGAATATTCCCTGATCCATTCCAGTGCCCTTCCTGTTATACATGCTTGTTTTCCAATTTTTTACTAATCTCATGTGAGGAACTGTGAAAAAGGGGCCTTTTGCAGTCCAGGAAAATGCAATAAACCCCCCCTTCTCTTTTGCCTTCCTTTCTTTTCTGAACTCTGGAGGTTTGTTGGACCCTTTTGAACCGTGCTGTCGGGTTCTTTTTCCTGTTCAGCTCGAGGTGCTCACCATTTTTTCCTGATGATTTTCTCCAGGATTTTGCCCCCTATACATGGTGACACCGGTCTATAGTTTAGTGCCTCTTTTTTCTCCTTTTAAAGAGGGGGACTACGTTCCCCTTCTTCCATACCTCAGGTATCTGCCCCTTTTTAAGGGGGTTTTTGAAATTTTGGTAAGTGGCACCTCAGTATCTCGTCCTTGGAACCCCCGGGAGATATTTCCGGGCCCATCGCCTTTGATATCAAGGTCACTAGAATTTCCCTCCCCCCAGTTTTTTGTTTTAGCATTTGTCTCCTTTTGGGATGCCCCTGTCCCGTCTCCCCCTTTTCGTTCCCCCATGTGAAAACTTCCTTAAACCTCGTTGAGCTCCCCACATCCTCTTTATGTTCTTGTGAGTTCCCCATCTTCTCTCCTCAGCCTTTCACCTGGTCTAACTGTTGTCTTCTTCTGATGTCTTTCCCTTTAGGTGGACCTTTTCGATGCTATGCTTTTTACTGTTCTGGGGCCCCCCTCTGTACTTAATTTCCCCTTTCTACTCTTCACTAATCTCTTTGTTTACTTGGGTTCTTGCCTTCTGTACCATTTTTATTTTCTGATATTAGCTTGCCTCCCCGCACCTTTGGGAACCCGGGGCTCTTTTTCCTTCCTTTCCCCTTCCCGGATAAACCGTTTTCCCCTGCCTCCTTTCACTTTGCCCCTACATTCCATCATTTCATTTTTTCTGTCCGTCCATTTCCCCTTTCCCCCGAACCTCCTGCAGGAAATTTCATGCCTGTAGTTTTCCCCAAAACTTTTTGTCTCTTTTGGTGTTTTTCCCCCTCCACCTGTGCTCTAAAACTCAAGTCAGCACCATATGGTCACTGGTCCCAGGGGGTCCGGTGTTATGTCTTCAATATCTGAGCTGTTCAGGGTGAATACAAAGGGCCCGTTTTGCTGGTTTATCTTCTCCCTCCTCTGGTCGTGTCCCGACATGTTGGTGCATCAGGTTTTCCCGACCGCGTCCATCTCCTGGCTCTCCCAAATTTCTGGACCCCCTGGTTCTTGGTTCTGTCGATCTCCCTGTGGTTGAAATCGCCCATGACCAGTAACCGCCTGCTCATGTGCGCTTTCTTTCCACCTCCTAAGGCCACCATGCTCTGTTGTTCCATCATATTCCTCCCCGGCCTCCTGCAGTTCTGTGGTGGGGTTTTACTGCAATGATTATCTTGTGTTCCCCCGACTGGATGGTACCTACGAAGTCCCTTTTCTACACACCTCCATTCCCTTTCCCTTTCCCCGAAACTCCAACGGTTCCAAGGGGCCCTCCTCCCCCTCCCTTTTTCTTTCCTCAGGATCATATCCCTGTGGGGAAAATTATTATCCTGTTTTGTTTGTTTCTATGACACTATGATGTCAGGGGCCTTCCCCTTTTTTTCATTCAACTCTTCTCTGATTGAATTTATCCTCGTTTGGGGTTAAAACCCAAATTTTCAATCTGTGTCCTGGGGGGATCTTGGTGGGTTGGGGGGGTGGGTGGGGTGCCCCCAGGGGTTGCATGGGTGGGGGGTTGATGGTGGGGAGGGTTTGGGGGGGTGGGTTTTTTGGTGGGGGGTAGCTGTGATGGTGGGTTTTGGGTTGTTGGGGACAGTGGGGCTGTAAGGGGTGTGGTGTTAAAGTGTATGGTTGTCGTGGGGTTTTGTGATTTGAGGGCCCGTGGGTATTTAGTGTTTGTTTTCTGTTTTTGGGGGTTTTGGGGCCTCCGTATCTTGCGACTATTTTCTCCTCTCTTGCCCTTTTTTATCTGCTCCCTTGGGCCCCCCTTTTTTTTCCTCTTTTGTCCCCCTCTAGGTTACTTCCGGTACCCCTGTTGTCCTCAGGTGTTTTCTTCCAGGATCGTGGTGCGGGGTGATTCTCTTTGAAGATTACCTTTAGAGGACGATTTCTTCCCCCTTTTACCACCCCACTCAAAATTTGTCACTTGGGGGGGTTCCCCCTTGTAGCATGATACCTTTTATCCTTTTTTTTCCTCCTGTTTTTTTCTGGTGGGTGTCCCTTTTACTTCCTTTTGCCATGTAAAGATCGCTTCTCCCTTTCCTCCTCCCCTGTGTCTCCCCTTGCCTCATCAGGATGCATTAGCCCCCTCCCCGGGGCTGTCTGGGTTTATCCCCCGTTTCCTTTGTCCGGCCTGTTACGTCCCTTCCCCTATGTGTTTTTTGGGGGCTCCGGGGTTTTGTGTGTCGCTGCTTTGTCTACCCTCTCATGTTTTGTTATTTTCATTCTTGACTGGTGCTCTTCTTGTCCCTCTCTTCCTTTTTCCCTCTCGTGTTCGTTAGTTTCTGTCGTTTTCCCCCCCCCGGGGTCTGCCAGTGCCTTTCTCAAGAGTTCTCCCCTTTTTTTTTCCCCATTCCCTTTGGTTGGCTGGGCCGGGTCAGCGCCCTTTCTGGGGAGGTCTTTTTTCTCTATTCTTTTCATTTCCCCACTTCACTTTTGATCCCCATCTTTTGGGTTCTGCTTTTTTACTTCATTTTCCCCTGGGGGGTGTGGTGTGTGTGTGTGTGTGTGTGTGTGGGGTGGTGTGGTTTTCCGCGTGGGTTTTTGAAGCTTCTTTTTGGGTGTTGTGTTATTTTTAACTTCTTTCTGGGGGTTTTTGTGTGTGTGTGAAGCTTCTTCCTTGTGTGTGTGTGTGAACTTCCCTGTGTGTGTGTGTGAGTTTTGTGTGTGTGTGGTGTGAACTTTCGTGTGTGGTGTGTGTGTGTGTGTGTGAAGCTTGTGTGTGTGTGTGTGTGTGTAGTGAGTGTCTTCCTGTGTGTGTGTGTGTGTGTGTGAAACTTCTTTGTGTGTGTGTGTGAAGCTTCTTCCTGTGTGTGATGTGTGAAGCTTTTCCTGTGGGTTTTGTGTAAGAGCTTCTTCCATGTGTGTAGTGTGTGTGAAGCTCTTCCTGTATGTGTGTGGGCTTCTTCCTGTGTGTGTGATGTGAAGACCTTCTTCCTATGTGTGTGTGTGAAGCTTCTTTCTGTGTGTGTGTGTGTGTGTGTAAGCTTCTTCCTGTAGTGTGTGTGAAGCTTCTTCCTGTGTGTGTGAACTATTGTGTGTGTGTGTGTGTGGGGGTGAAGCTTCCTCTGTGTGTGTGTGTGTGGAAGCTTCTGTGTAGTGGTGTGAAGTTTCCTCGTGTGTGTGTGTGAAGCTTCTTCCGTGTGTGTGTGTTGAGCTTTTCCTCTGTGTGTGTGTGTGGCCTTTCCTTTTGTGTGTTGTGAACTTCTTCCTCTGGTGTGTGTGTGTGTGTGTTCTTCCTCTTTTGTGGTGTGTGTGTGAAGCTTCTTCTCTGTGTGTGTGTGTGGGAAACTTCTTCCCTTGTGTGTGGAAGTTTTCCTGTGTGTGTGTGTGGTGTGAGCTTCTTCTGTGTGTGTGTGTGGTGTGTGTGAGCTTCTTCCTTGTGTGTGTGTGGAAGCTTTTCCTCTGTGTGTGTGTGTGGAAAGGCTTCTTCTCTGTGGGGGTGTGTGGGAAACTTCTTCCTCTGTGTGTGTTGTGGGCTTCTTCCTCTTTTGTGTGGGGCGTGTGAAGCTTCTTCCTCTGTGTGTGTGAAGGGTTTTTCCTGTGGTGTGTTTGTGTGAGCTTCTTCCTGTGTGTGTTTTGTGTGTGTGTGTGTGTGTGGGCCTCTTCCTGTGTGTGTGTGTGTGTGTGTGTGTGTAGGCCTCTTCCTGTGTGTGTGTGTGTGTGGGAAAGGGTTTTTCATGTGTGTTGGGCCCTTTTTTGGGGGGTGTGAAGGTTCTTCCTGTGTGTGTATGTGTGTGTGTGTGTGTGTGGGTTCTTCCTGTGTTTGTATTTTTGTGTGGGTGGAAGGTTTTTCCTTTTTTTGTGTGGGGAAGGTTTTTCGTGTGGGTGTGTGTGTGTGTGTGGGGGGGGAAGCTTCTTCCGTGTGTGTGAAGCTTCTTCCTGTGTGTGGGGAAGCTTCTTCCTGTGTGTGTGTGTGTGTGTGGGGTGTGTGGGGGGCTTTTTCTTGTGTGTGTGTGTGTGTGGAAGCTTCTTCCTGTGTGTGTGTGTGTGTGTGAAGCTTTTTGTGTGTGTGTGTGTGGGGAAGCTTCTTCCTGTGTGTGGTGTGGGGGAACCCTTTCATTCTTTTGTCAAAATTTAAAAAGGTTCAAGTATAAATGTTTAATATGGCAGGAAAAGTTTCCAAAGTAAGTTAAAAGGAAATGGTGTTAGCTCAACCCGCTCCTTTAAGACCTTTTTGAAAGCTGAAAATTTTTTAAGTATGTTTTTATTAAACATTTTATGTAAATTGCGAGTAAAAGGTTTGGAAAAGTTAGGCAGGGAAGGTCCCAAAGTTTGTGTTCCCCCGGGGTTTTGTGAAATTTATTTCTTCTCAAGTGTCTATTCATGCATTGTTTACTTTTTGTTGATTGTTGCTGTGGGGGGGGTCGAACTGGCACAGGGGAACATTAAGGGGACGATAATAATAATAATCTTATTTCTACAATACATGATACAACTTATACTGACCTAGCTGACATCAATGACACACTAAAAGCCCCCGGTTATAGAGCATTTCGCTTAATTTTATCCCCGGATATGGTTATTTTTTCTGGTGCCCCCTATTTTTTTTCCTGTAGTTTAATGCTACCTTCTTCCCCCTTAAAAGTTGGGACTCCCTTGCTGCCCCACGCTTCATAGTTGCCCTGTTTCGATAGTTTTTGAAGGTTATTATTATCCCCAAAGCACCTCTGCTCCTCTTTAAACCCAGGAGAGATGTTATCTGGTCCCCCCTTCAGGTAACTAGTTCACTTGCAGACTCTTTATTTCTCCTCTTTTGTTGAATTGTGGCACCTTGTTGGTTCCCCTTTTTATTTTTTTTTTTTAATTTTTAAAAGGATTTAAATTTTCGGAATTTGCATTTAGTCGATATATTTTGTCGTGCCAATTGGTAAAATTTGTTAATTAACAAGAGCTCTTTTAAAATTGTCTTTCAAAAATTTTTATTATACGTTTAAAAAAATTTTTTTTTATTTTTTTTAATGTAAAATTAAAAATTTTTAAAAAACCCTTTGAAAACTTACCTAACCTTATTATGGAAAATTTTTACCCAATCCAATAAATATTTTTTGATGTTTTAAATTTAAAATGGTTTTGGGAAAATTTTGCATACAAAAATTTTCCTTTTTATTCGAGAAAGCGTTCTATTTGAAAAACAAATTTTCTTTTCGTATATATATATATATATATATATATTTTTATATATATATATATATATATATATATATATATATATATATATATATAAAATTATCTTTTCGATCTGGGGGTACTTTAAGTGTGGTTCGATGCGCCTCCTGTGATTTATATAGTTTATGGGCTCTGTGCCAGTAGTGTTTGTACATTTTCCATTTCGATATCTCTCCCGCCTTCAAAAAAATTTGAGAAAAAATCAAAATTTTTGCATGATAACACAAGTTATTTCGTCAGTAGGGGACCCCCGGTTTTAAAAATTTTAAATAATGTTGTCATTTCCGTCTTTGGTTGCATTGTCCCTTTTTCTTTTCTAAACAATAGGTCATGTGACATTATGTGTGGGTGGATGGACCCATTTTTTCCTCTTTTCGTTTACCCTTTTTTCTTTTTCATCGTTCAACATTCTAGTTTTCTGCCCCTGAAGATTTTTTAAATATCCGATTTATTTTTCTGAGACAGTTTCCATGTTTATTTGGTATCTCTAGGAAGATAGAGGCTGTGACTGGTGTTTTTTTTTTTATATTTATGGTTTCTGTGAGGGTGATAAACATTAATTGCTTTAGGGTGCTGAACTTTCCTCTTTTTCTTGACTGGACTTTTTTTACAACCATTCTTTCTGATTGTTAGGGAAACTGAACCTCCATTACCCTAC
>WNWK01022376.1:0-32645 GCA_009830355.1 Cherax destructor
AACATCTCTCCATGGGTCCTGGAGAGGGAGCAGAGGAGCTATGTGTACCCCTAACAACAATCTTCAACACATCTATCGAGACAGGGCAGCTACCTGAGGTATGGAAAACAGCAAATGTAGTTCCAATTTTTAAAAAAGGAGACAGGAATGTAGCACTAAACTACAGACCAGTGTCACTGACATGTATAGTATGCAAGGTCATGGAGAAGATTATCAGGAGAAGAGTGGTGGAGCACCTAGAAAGGAATGAGATTATCAACAATGGCCAACACGGTTTCAGGGAGGGAAAAATCCTGTGTCACAAACCTACTGGAGTTCTACGACAGGGTGACAGCAGTAAGACAAGAGAGAGAGAGAGAGATAGAGAGAGGTGGGTAGATTGCATATTCTTGGACTGTAAGAAGGCGTTTGACACAGTTCCACACAAGAGATTAGTGCAGAAGCTGGAGGACCAGGCAGGGATAACAGGGAAGGAACTACAATGGATCAGGGAATACCTGTCAGGAAGACAGCAGCGAGTCATGGTACGTGGCGAGGTGTCAGAGTGGGTGCTGGTGACGAGTGGGGTTCCACAGGGGTCAGTCCTAGGACCGGTGCTGTTTCTGGTATTTGTGAACGACATGACGGAAGGAATAGACTCCGAAGTGTGTCTGTTTGCAGATGGTGTGAAGTTGATAAGAATTCAATTGGACGAGGACTAGGCAGAACTACAAAGGGATCTGGATGGCGAAACGTCTACTATAAAGATACCCAGATGTTGCACATGTGTCTTAATTTCATATTGTCGGTATTGTATACCATTCTTGTACAACTTGTCAAGACACAGCAACATCATGGACTCTTGATTCTGAGGACCTGCACATAACCTTCTTCATGGCTACGACTACTACTATAACTAACCCATCTCTTTGGGTATGACCTACTTCCACTGGGGAATCCCGCCTACCAGTGACTATGCCCTCGTCTGCTACCCGTCCCTTTCAGCTGTTGCCTATTTAAGGTCAAGCTTCCCAACCTGATCTTCGTAATCTCCAGACCTACGGTGCTGAATACACCAACTCCAAGGCCGAGGGACTGATTACCTCATCTTTTGTATATAGTTCTACTCTCTTCATGTTATGTCCTAGGATTTTGTATTGATAAAGCCACTGGATGGCGAAACGTCTACTATAAAGATACCCAGATGTTGCCCATGTGTCTTAATTTCATATTGTCGGTACTGTATACCATCCTTGTACCCCCTCTTTGAAAGCATAAAACTTAGCCAATTTATCAGTTCTATCATGCATCTGAAGACCAATGTGAGATGGAATCCACAGCATGTGCACTCTGACTCTACTATCCACAATCCTACCATACCTGTGTCTGGCTTCTGACACAAGCATGCTACAAGTTATACTTGATGAGTTGAGAGCATTTATGGATGACAGAGAATCAACCTTAGACACATGGACGCATTTGAATGCAAGGAGTATGTCAAACAGTTCTGTCTGAAGGGTAGAGGCCCAGTTATTGATGGTTCTCCAATTTCTTTAAGAAAGCCATCACTCTGTATGACAACAGCAGCACTACCAGCTGCACCAGTGGATTGGTGAACAGAACCATCAACGTAAATAATTTGTGAGTGTGTGCTGTTTGGCTAAATTATCAATACAGCTTAAGGCATCATGTTTGGCTTCAAGGCGAAGCTTTGGTTGTGATTTAAGAAGTAGTTTGGGGGGAAATGGAGGGATGGTAGTTTGGAATGGGGTAATATTCCATGGAGCGGAGAAGTGCCGGTGTTGCCTTACTTGCCCCAGATCATGTATCTGATTCAAGCGGAGGTCGGTTCCAGTTTTTTCGATCCATCTGGAGGGATGTTCACCAGTGCTGAGGAAAGTTTGGAGGGCTTCTGTGCAGGGGTTTGAATGGGCTTGCCTGAGCATATTAACCCCAATTAGGATATTTATTTCAGTAACACGATCTCTGATGTTTGGAATATCAAGTTCTTTCTGCATATTTAAAATTTTGGCAGTACGAGGGCATCCTAAAATGATCCTCATTGCTTCGTTCTGCAGTTTTTCCAGCCTTCCAAGCTTCCAGTCAGACACAAGAGCAAGTAGTGGTGCAGCATAATCAACCAATGATCTAATATAAGCAAGATACATCATTTTCACAATTTTAACATTAGCACCATACCTGGGGTGAAACCCCTGCCACAACTCTATGTACTCTCAGCCTTTCTTTGTATTGACGACAAAGTCTCATTACAACAGGTCCAAGTAGTGGGACCTCAAAGCCTAGATACCTGTATCTGTTTACATATTCTAGAAGAGACCCATCATGCAACTGGATCTGGCGAACTGTGCCTCTCTGTCGAGGAGGACGCCTATTGAGTATCTTTGTGTTATCAGTAGAGATTATCAACCCCAGGTCCTGACACGAGGCTAGTACATGGTTAAGGATGAAAAATAAAAAAAAAGTGCAACATCTGGGTATCTTTATAGTAAACATTTCGCCAACCAGTGGCTTTATCAATACAAAATTCTAGGACAATTTGAAGAGTAGAACTATATACAAAAGATGAGGTAATCAGTCCCTCGGCCTAGGAGTTCAGCATCGCTGGTGTAGAGATTCTGAAGTTCAGGTAAGAATGCTTGACCTTAAATAGGCATCAGCTGATAGGGACGGGTAGCACACGAGGGCATAGTCACTGGTAGGCGGAATTTCCCAGTGGAAGTAGGTCATACCCAAAGACCTGACTAGCAGGTTTAGGTCAGCAATAGACATAATTAGGAAGAAGGGTGGGAACCCTGTCATATGTGGTATTTTGCCAAGGAGAGGAATTGGAAATGAATGGCTGTCCAGGGCAATTGGTGTCAATTGCTGGCTGGACAAATACTGTAAGGAAAATGCAGTAACATTCATTGACAACTGGGACCTCTTCTATGGCAGAAATGACATGTATGCCAGGGATGGGGTTCACTTATCCAGGTCTGGGGTGGGGGCACTGGCAACTGCAGTGGAGGGAGCTGTTAGGGCTTTAAACTAGAAATAGTTAGTGGTATGGGTTTTGGGGGGAAAACAGTGAAGTCCCAGTGTAGTAATATTATAAGTTCTAGGAGAACTAGTAATAGGCAGAATAAGGTGGATACTGGAAAGCCAGTGGCACTAGATGACAAGGACAGTAATAGGTATAGTGGAAAAACAGAAATGAGCAGGAAGGGTAAAGAGAAAGAAGGGTCTTTAAATGTATATTTACACCAATTGTTGTAGTGCTAGGAATAAGATGGACGAGTTGAGATTACTTGTTAGTGCGGGTAATATTGATGTTTTTGCAATAACTGAGATGTGGTTTAATATGAAAAATCGGGACATGCCTGCTGAATGTCACATCCAGGGTTTTAAATTGTTCCAAGTAGACAGCAGTATCGGGAAGGGGGGTGGTGTGGCACTCTATGTTCGTGATCATTTAAATTGTTGCATAAAAACGGGCATAAAGTCTGAAATAATACATACAGAGTCTGTCTGGATAGAATTTTCAGAGGGGTGTGAAAAAATGATTTTAGGCGTGATATATCGTCCTCCAAACTTAGATAGGGAACAAGGGAGACTACTCTGGGAGGAAATTGTTAAGGCCACAAGGCACGATAACGTAGTAATTCTAGGGGACTTTAACTTTAGTCAGATTGATTGGAATTTCTTGACAGGGAATTTAGAATCTTACGACTTTTTAGAAGTAGTTCAGGATTGTTTTTTGAAGCAGTTTGTGACAGAACCTACAAGGGCAAATAACCTACTTGACTTGGTTCTGACAAACAAGGAATCCCTTGTTAATAATTCAGAAATTACAGAGGAAATCTGCACAAGCGACCACAAGTCAATTATCTTTAGCATTGAATGGATGTATGATAGTAGGGATAATTCAGTAACAGTCCCAGACTTTCGCTTAGCAGATTATAATGGGCTTAGAGAAAACTTATTAACTGTGGACTGGGGTAACGAAGAGAGCTATCAATATAACAGCTTTCTTAACACTATACAGGCTGCCCAAAGAACATTTATCCCATATAAAGAAATTAGATCAAGTAGAAATGTCAGTATACTGATTCATAAGATGACCCTCACCTCTATTTATGTGCCTATAAATTCCTTTCTTCTGCCCTAAAAGATATTTGAGCCTATTATTCATCCATTTTGGGTCATTTCTACTTGATCTAATTTCTTTATATGGGATAAATGTTCTTTGGGCAGCCTGTATAGTGTTCAGAAAACTGTCATATTGATAGCTCTCTTCGTTACCCCAGTCCACAGATGATAAGTGTTCTCTAAGCCCATAGTAATCTGCTAAGCGAAAGTCTGGGACCGTTACTGAATTATCCCTACTGTCATACATCCATTCAATGTTAAAGGTAATTGATTTGTGGTCGCTAGTGCCGAGTTCCTCTGTAATTTCTAAATTAATAACAAGGGTTTCCTTGTTTGCAAGAACCAAGTCAAGTAGGTTATTTCCCCTTGTAGGTTCTGTCACAAACTGCTTCAAAAAACAATCCTGAACTACTTCTAAAAAGTCATTAGATTCTAAATTACCTGTCAAGAAATTCCAATCAATTTGACTAAAGTTAAATTCCCCTAGAATTACTACGTTATCATGCCTTGTGGCCTTAACAATTTCCTCCCAAAGTAATCTCCCTTGTTCCCTATCTAAGTTTGGAGGACGGTGTGCAAGTTTGGTACTAATCCCTCGAGAATTTTCCACGTGTATATAATAATGTATCTCTCCCACCTGCGTTTCTAAATCTAAACTTATCTAATTTGAATCCATTATTGCGGGTTCTCTATTGGAGAGATATCCTCAAGATCTTATTTATATCCCCTTTGTTAATACCCATTTTCCACTTGTATACCTCGATCATGTCTCCCCTCATTCTTCGTCTTACAAGTGAATGTAATTTTAGGGTCTTCAATCTTTCTTCATATGGAAGATTTCTAATGCTATGTATTAATTTAGTCATTCTACGCTGAATGTTTTCTAACGAATTAATATCCATTCTATAATATGGAGACCAGAACTGAGCTGCGTAATCTAGGTGAGGCCTTACTATATAATAATAATAATAATAATAATAATAATAATTTTTATTTCAATGCATGTTACAAGTGTACAATGTTATTGGTAGTTACAAATATAATACAATTATAAAACTGTAATGCAAGGAGAGCCACTGGCATGCCATGGCATTAGGGATGTATAAAGCTGTAATATAACCTCTGGACTTCTGTTGCTTACACTTCTTGATATAAATCCCAGTAATCTGTTTGCCTTATTACGTATGCTTAGGCATTGCTGTTTTGGTTTAAGGTTGCTGCTTACCATCACCCCTAAGTCCATTTCGCAATCTGTATGGCTAAGTTCTACGTTATTTAACTTGCAAGTGCTTGGGTTATGGACACTCCCGAGCTTCAGAACCTTGCATTTATCTACATTGAACTGCATCTGCCACTTTTCTGACCAGGAATTGAGTTTGTCTAAATCCTCCTGAAGTTCCCTGACATCTACGATTGAATCAATTATCCTACCTATCTTCGTGTCATTGGTGAATTTGCTCATATCACTGGTAATTCCCTCATCAAGGTCATTGATATATATTATAAACAACTACGGGCCTAAGACTGATCCCTGTGGAACTCCACTTGTTACAGATCCCCACTCGGATTTAACCCCATTTATGCACACTCTCTGCTTCCTATTGGTGAGCCATGACTCGATCCATGACCACTTTTCCCCCAATGCCATGAGCTGCCACTTTCTTTAACAGTCTCTGGTGCGGTACTCTTATCAAAAGCCTTACTAAAATCTACATAGACAATATCGAATTCTTTATCGTGATGAACAGCCTCAAAAGCTTTACTAAATGTTAATAAATTAGATAGGCAGGAACGGCCCCTCGTGAATCCATGCTGAGTATCATTAATCAAATTATGGTTATCTAGATGGCTTCTAATAATATCAGCTATAATTGATTCTAGTAATTTGCCTACAATTGAGGTCAGGCTTATTGGGCGGTAATTTGACGATAGTGACTTGTCCCCTGCTTTAAAAATAGGAATTACATTAGCCATCTTCCACATATCAGACACTACACCTGTTTGAAGTGATAAATTAAAAATGTTAGATATTGGTTCACAGATTTCCATTTTGCATTCCTTAAGAACCCTTGCAAAAAGCTCATCAGGACCCGGCGATTTATTTTGTTTCAGTCGGTCTACTTGTTTCATAACCATTTCGCTAGTGACTGTGATATTACATAATTTATCTTCTTCAGGGACACTATAAAAATTAATTACTGGGATATTATTAGTGTCTTCCTGTGTGAAAACCGAGAGAAAATAATTATTAAAAATAGAGCACATATTCTCCTTGTCAGTAAGATGCCCAGAGTTATTTTTAAGGGGACCTATCTTATCCCTAACTTTTGTTTTATAAACCTGGAAAAAAAACTTTTTTGGTTAGTTTTTGAATCCCTAGCAACTTTAATTTCAAGTGCACATGAGTAAATAGAATTATCAAAGCTTATTTCTTGGGTAGCAATGAAAATTGGGTTGAGCAAATATTCTGTTAGTGGGATGGATTGTGAAGGACTTGCTTAGTATGGGCCAACAGGCCTGCTGCAGTGTTCCTCCTTTCTTATGTTCTTATTTAGAGAACCAGGTTATTACCACGCGGCAATGACTCAACCATCACCTTGAGAAAGTCAAGACAACTAACTCAGGGTGGCTGGCGCAACGGCTAACTTTCACTAAGCACTTTTTCCACTCTTTCCTCACCAGTTTCAACACCATCGACTTGCTGACTTAAACCGCACTTGCAAAACTTTTTTTTGCAAACTGACTTGGAAAAAAATGGTATAAAATACCGACACAATGGAAATATAAACGCAGTATAATGTGATCCTTTATTGACACATTATACTGCTTATGAGATTATATTTCCACAAACTGACTTTTTGAGAAAGGATATTACATGATCCACGAGGATATTACATGATCCACGAGGGTATTACATGATCCACGAGGGTATTACATGATCCACGAGGATATTACATGATCCACGAAGATATTACATGATCCACGAGGATATTACATGATCCACGAGGGTATTACATGATCCACGAGGATATTACATGATCCACGAGGGCATTACATGATCCACGAGGGCATTACATGATCCACGAGGGTATTACATGATCCACGAAAATATTACATGATCCACGAGGATATTACATATTCCACGAGGATATTACATGAACCACGAGGATATTACATGATCCACGAGGATATTACACGATCTACGAGGATATTACATGATCCACGAGGATATTACATGATCCACGAGGATATTACATGATCCACGAGGATATTACATGAGCCACGAGGATATTACATGAGCCACGAGGATATTACATGATCCACGAGGATATTACATGATCCACGAGGATATTACATGATCCACGAGGGTATTACAGATCCACGAGGATATTACATGATCCACGAGGGTATTACATGATCCACGAGGGTATTACATGATCCACGAAGATATTACATGATCCAAGAGGATATTACATGATCCACGAATATAGTGAAAAAATCATACCTGGAGTATACCTGGAGAGAGTTCCAGGGGTCAACGCCCCTGCGGCCCGGTCTGTGACCAGGCCTCATGTTGGATCAGAGCCTGATCAACCAGGCTGCTACTGCTGGCCGCACGCAGTCCAACGTACGAACCACAGCCTGGCTGGTCAGGTACCGACTTTAGGTGTCTGTCCAGTGCCTGCTTGAAGACAGCCAGGGGTTTGTTGGTAATCCCCCTGATGTATGTTGGGAGGCAGTTGAACAGTCTTGGGCACCTGACACTTATTGTGTTGTCTCTCAACATGCTAGTGGCACCCCTGCTTTTCATTAAGGGGGATGTTACATCGCCTGCCGAGTCTTTTGCTTTAGTAGGGAGTGACTCTCGTGTGCAAGTTTGGTACTAATCCCTCGAGAATTTTCCACGTGTATTTAATAATGTATCTCTCCCGCCTGCGTTCTAGGGAGTACACTTTTAGGAACTTCAAGCGTTCCCAGTAATTGAAATAAATCACAATTTATGAAGTGTGTTAATATCCATACATTATGGAAGTTTAGAAGAACAGTCTGTAAAAATATCTAAATTTAACCTGAATAAACCTTAAAGAGAGACATGTGATTCAATTATTATAATCAAGGGGGAGCGCTAAACCCGAAGGATTATGCAGCACCTGTGGGGAAGGGGGAGATGTGGAAGGTATTCATAAGAAAGGAGCAACACTGCAGCAGGCCTGTTGGCCCATAATAGGCAAGTCCTTCATAATCCATCCCACTAACAGAATATTTGCCCAACCCAATTTTCAATTCTATCCAAGCAAAAAGCTTTGATAATTCTATTAACTCATGTGCGAGTCCGACTCAAATCCATCCCCTCTCACTCATGTATTTATCCAACCTAAATTTGAAACTACCCAAGGTTTTAGCCTCAATAACCCTACTAGGTAGACTGTTCCACTCATCAATTACCCTATTTCCAAACCAATACTTTCCTATATCCTTTCTAAATCTAAACTTGTCTAATTTGAATCCATTATTGTGTGGTCTCTCTTGGAGAGATATTCTCAAGACCTTACCTGGAGTTTACCTGGAGAGGGTTTCGGGGTCAACGCCCCCGCGGCTCGGTCTGGGAACAGGCCTCATGGTGGTATTTATATCCCATTTACTAAGACCCATCTTCCACTCATATACTTCGATCAAGTCTTCCCTCATTCTTCGTCTTACAAGTGAATGTAGTTTAATGGTCTTCAATCTTTCTTCATACGAAAGATTTCTAATGCTATGTATTAATTTAGTCATTCTAAGTTGAATGTTTTCTAACGAATTTATATCCATTCTGCACAGTGATCATGTCAGAGGATCTCACCTTCAAGGACCATAACACCGTAGCAACCACATCTGCTAGAAAAATGACAGGATGGATAATGAGAACCTTCAAAACCAGGGATGCCAAGCCCATGTTGACACTTTACAGATCGCTTGTTCTATCTAGGCTGGAATATTGCTGCACACTAACTGCACCTTTCAAGGCAGGTGAAATTGCTGACCTTGAAAATGTGTAGAGAACCTTCACGGCACGCATAACTGCGATAAACCACCTCAATTACTGGGAATGCTTGAAGTTTCTAAACCTGTACTCCCTAGAACGCAGGCGGGAGAGATACATTGTTATATACACGTGGAAAATTCTTGAGGGATTAGTACCAAACTTGCACACGAAAATCACTCCCTACGAAAGCAAAAGACTCGGCAGGCGATGTAACATCCCCCCAATGAAAAGCAGGGGTGCGACTAGCACGTTGAGGGACAACACAATAAGTGCCAGGTGCCCAAGATTGTTCAACTGCCTCCCAGCATACATCAGGGGGATTACCAACAAACCCCTGGCTGTCTTCAAGCAGGCACTGGACAGGCACCTAAAGTCGGTACCTGACCAGCCAGGCTGTGGCTCGTACGTTGGACTGCGTGCAGCCAGCAGTAACAGCCTGGTTGATCAGGCTCTGGTCCAACATGAGGCATGGTCACAGACCGGGCCACAGGGGCGTTGACCCCTGGAATTCTCTCCAGGTAATTTCATCTTATATCCATTCTGTAAAATGGAGACCTGAACTGAGCTGCATAATCTAGGTGAGGCCTTACTAATGATGTATAAAGCTGTCGTATAACCGCTGGACTTGTGTTGCTTACACTTCTTGATATAAATCCCAGTAATCTATTTGTCTTATTACGTACGCTTAGGCATTGCTGTCTTGGCTTAAGGTTGCTGCTTACCATAACCCCCAAATCATTTTTGCATTCTGTACGGCTAAGTTCAACATTATTAAGCTGGTAGGTGCTAGGGTTATGAACATTCCCGAGCTTTAGAACTTTGCAATTATCTACAATGAACTGCATCCGCCACTTTTCTGACCACGAATTGAGTTTGTCTAAATCCTCCTGAAGTTCCGTGACATCTACGTCTGAATCGATTATCCTACCTATCATTAAACTAACTACCTATCTTCGTGTCATCAACGAATTTGCTCATCACTAGTAATTCCCTCGTCAAGGTCATTTATATATATTATAAACAACAATGGGCCTAAAACTGATCCCTGTGGAACGAAACTTGTTACAGTTCTCCACTCGGATTTAACCCCATTTAAGCACACTCTCTGTTTCCTATTGGTGAGCCATGACGCAATCAATGACAGCACCTTTCCCCAAATCCCATGAGCTGCCACTTTCTTTAACAGTCTCTGGTGCGGTACTATATCAAAAACCTTACTCAAATCTAAATAAACAATATCGAATTCTTTAGCATGATCAACAGCCTCAAAAGCTTTACTGAAGAAGGTTAATAAATTAGACAGGAACGGCTCCTCGTGAATCCATGCTGAGTATCATTAATCAGATGGCTTCTTATAATATCAGCTATAACTGACTAGCAACTTGCCCACAACTGAGGTGAAGCTTACTGGGCGATAATTTGACGGTAATGACTTGTCCCCTGCTTTAAAAATAGGAATTACATTAGCCATCTTCCACATATCAGACACTACACCTGTTTGAAGAGATAAATTAAAAATATTAGTTAATGGTTCACAGAGTTCCATTTTGCATTCCTTAAGAACCCTTGAAAAAAGCTCATCAGGACCTGGCGATTTATTTTGTTTCAGTCGGTCTACCTGTTTCATAATCATTTAGCTAGTGACTGTGATATTACATAATTTATCTTCTTCAGGCCCACTATAAAATTAATTACTGCGATATTGTTAGTGTCTTCCTGTGTGAAAACCAAGAGAAAATAATTATTAAAAATAGAGCAAATTTCATTCTCCTTGTCAGTAAGATGCCCAGAGTTAATTTTAAGGGGACCTATCATATCTCTAACTTTTGTTCAGGCCTAATTCAGGGAACTGGAGCACAGATCCAATTCCCTAGATCAAGAGCCCCTCACCAACGTCAAGGAACCTTCCTTGAGAGGACATGTGACTCAAGAATACTTACATGAATGATGGTACACACGTATGTACGTACACAGCATATGGGCGCCTGACAAATCTAAGAATAGCGTTTTGACACCAGAGTAAAGAATCGTTCAAGACTCTGTACACCGTGTACGTCAGGCCCATACTGGAGTATGCAGCACCAGCTTGGAACCCGCACCTGGTCAAGCACGTCAAGAAATTAGAGAAAGTGCAAAGGTTTGCAACAAGACTAGTCCCGGAGTTAAGGGAAATCGACCTGACGACACTGGAGGACAGGAGGGATGGGGGAATATGATAACAACACATAAAATACTGAGAGGAATTGACAAGGTGGACAGAGACAGGATGTTTCAGAGATGGGACACAGCAACAAGGGGTCACAATTGGAAGTTGAAGACTTAAGATGAGTCACAGGGATGTTAGGAAGTATTTCTTCAGTCTGAAGAGTGATGTAGTGGAGGCAGGATCCATACATAGCTTTAAGAAGAGGTATGATAAAGCTCAGAGCAGAGAGCAGACCTAGTATTGACCAGTGAAGAGGCGGGGCCAGGAGTTGTGACTCGATCCCTGCAACCACAATTAGGTGAGTACATGTACACACACACACACACACACTACAGACTGACAGGAACATTCAGTGTAAACTTCACACACTAACCTACCAAAATAATGACATTTCGAAATGACGCTTTCCCACATGTTACAACGAATTCAGTATTGTTTATAACATAATTATTACAGCTTGTTTATTTCTTTAGGCTTATGCAGGAGCTACTAGGTCAGCTTATTCTTATTCTTATAATCAAGGGGGAAGCGCTAAACCCGTAGGATTATACAGCGCCTGTGGAAGGGGGGATGGAAGGTATTCAGGCTTAATTCAGGGAACTAGAGCACAGATCCAATTCCCTCACCAGCATCAAGGAACCTTCCTTGAGGGGAGCTACTAGGTCAGCTGTAAGTTAAGAATTTACAATAGTTGGGTGTGTGTTGCCTGCAGAGCCGGATTAAGATTTTGTAGGTCCCTGGGCTACAGATACTGTGAGGCCCCAGTGATATTGTCAAAAGTAAAAAAGTCAAAGAAAAAAATGAGCTGATTTGTATTAAGTAACAATAGGTTTAAGGTGATGTATATCCTCCACCATGACAAAATGTGCTTAATTGTCCATTTATTGAGGAATATAGAGATAGCCAGTATAATAACCTATGTGACATGTCAAGATATCTTATTCATGAAATATGATACCAATTGTACTAAGCAAATTTCCTAAATTTGCTTGAAACAGATAATTGATATGTAGATATAAATCCAAATGTACAATTGTTAACCCCTTTGGGGCCTAGTTCCTAGGCCTTTTGTGTATCCATATGCTCTTGCGCCACCGTCCACAGGATGGATATGGGGTGCACAATAAACTAGCCACTTCGGTGGCAAAATCTAATCTTCACTGACCTGTCCGTTGAGGGACGTGATGAGAAGTGGCTCTTGGGAGTCAGACAGACAACAGCACTAGTGTTGCCCATCAGGGTGTTGAGTGACTCAGTCACACACAACACACGCAATAATTACAAGTAAAGACGTTCACGCCGCGGTAACTAGCGCTAGATAATGAAGATTCGTCACTACGCTGTTATATGTTACAAAGCTCTATCTTAGAATTTTATGAGAGAGTTGGGAAGCGGGGTAATATGGTGATAATGTGAGTAGAGACATACACGCTGGTCACTCGGCCAGGAAGTGGTCCCTGATCCACACATTGAAGAGTGCACTAGACTACTGCTAGACACAGACACAAACATGAGGTGTAGTCCCAAGGTAGCTGCTGCTGGTGAAACCGTCAATACTGGCGCATCATGAATGGGAGGGTCAGCGC
The DNA here is from genome assembly GCA_009830355.1 of Cherax destructor. Classification (NCBI taxonomy): domain Eukaryota; kingdom Metazoa; phylum Arthropoda; class Malacostraca; order Decapoda; family Parastacidae; genus Cherax; species Cherax destructor. Next base: position 12,947 of record WNWK01022376.1, read on the forward strand.
AGGCGCCCAAGGCTGCTCTCTCCATATACCATTGGAAATAAGTCACTTTGTCTGACTTTTTTTTGGGTTATCCTAGGTAATTTAAACATATGTTATTATGTATTTATGTGTACCTGTACCTAAATAAACTTACTTATGTGAGAAATGAAGGAAGAATTAACTCATAACTCGCACCATTCCAAAGCTTTGGTGACTAGCACTAGTCCAATTTAAGTGACTGTTAAGGCAAGCCTAACTGAAACCAATAAGACGTTGCTTATTGAAATCACCCAGGTCTATCTCCCGAGCTGGCAGAATGAATGGCTCAGTTGTGACTAGTGATATACCTAGCGAAACTGTGAAAATAGTTTTCCATTTGAAGTGGCTTTCATAGGCCTCTACTCTCGTCAGCGCCCTCTCTACCTTGCCTGTAAACTCACCCATGATTGTAACCATGTATAGGAGTGTAGATGGTTCATTACCTTTGTAACTTGCCATGATTGTGACCAGATCTACCTAGAGTTCATTACCTTTGTAACTAGTTCAGCTATCATAACTTTGGGTCCAGTCCCTGGACCCATTATGTATCTCTGTAATCTTTTGACTACCGCCCACAGGATGGGTATGTGGTGCATAATAAAAATATTAAACTAACTAACCTTAATGTTAAAATGTTCTGCCCTTCATGTACACCTGGAGAGAATTCCGGGGGTCAACGCCCCCACGGCTCGGTCTGTGATCAAGCCTCTTGGTGGATCAGGGCCTGATCAACCAGGCTGTTACTGCAGGCCGCACGTGATCCAACGTACGAACCACAGCCCGGTTGGTCAGGTACTGACTTTAGGTGCCTGTCCAGTGCCTGCTTGAAGACAGCCAGGGATCTATTGGTAATCCCCCTGATGTATTGGGGGAGGCAGTTGAACAGTCTTGGGCCCCTGACACTTACTGTGTTGTCTCTTATCTTGCTAGTGGCACCCCTGCTTTTCATTGGGGGGATGTTGCACCGTCTGCCGAGTCTTTGAGTGATTTTCGAGTGCAAGTTTGATACTAGTCGCTCTAGATTTTCCAGGTGTATATAATCATGTATCTCTCCCTCCTGCGTTCTAGGGAGTACAGGTTTAGGAACTTCAAGCGTTCCCAGTAACTGAGGTGGTTTTTCGCAGTTATGCGTGCCTTGAAGGTTCTCTGTACATTTTCTAGGTCAGCAGTTTCACCTGCCTTGAAAGGTGCTGTTTGTGAGCAGCAGTATTCCAGCTTAGATAGAACAAGCGACCTGAAGAGTGTCATCATGGGCTTGGCATGATGACACTCACACTATCCTAGGCTGGGATAGCCTAGGATAGTATGGGATAGCCTAGGATAGTGTGGGATAGCCTAGGATAGTGGGATAGCCTAGGATAGTGTGGGATAGCCTAGGATAGTGTGGGATAGCCTAGGATAGTGGGATAGCCTAGGATAGTTTGGGATAGCCTAGGATAGTGTGGGATAGGCTGGGATAGCCTAGGATAGTGTGGGATAGGCTGGGATATCCCAGGATAGGCTGAGATAGCCTAGGATAGTGTGGGATAGCCTAGGATAGTGTGGGATAGCCAAGGATAGTGTGGGATAGCCTAGGATAGTGTGGGATAGCCTAGGATAGTGTGGGATAGCCTAGATAGTGTGATAGCCTAGGATAGTGGGATAGCCTAGGATAGTGTGGGATAGCCTAGGATAGTGTGGGATAGCCAGATAGTGTGGAAGCCTAGATGTGTGGGATAGCCTAGGATACTGTGCGAAAGGCTAGGATAGTGTGGGATAGCCTAGGATAGTGTGAGGATAGCCTAGGATAGTGTGGGATAGCCTAGGATAGTGTGGGATAGCCTAGGATAGGTGGGATAGCCTAGGATAGTGTAGGATAGCCTAGGATAGTGTGGGATAGCCTAGGATAGTGTGGGATAGCCTAGGATAGTGTGGGATAGCCTAGGATAGTGTGGGATAGCCTAGGATAGTGTGGATAGCCTAGGATAGTGGGGTAGCCTAGGATAGTGTGGGATAGCCTAGGATAGTGTGGAATAGGCTGGGATAGACTAGGATAGTGTGGGATAGGCTGGGATAGCCTAGGATAGTGTGGGATAGGCTGGGATATCCCAGGATAGTCTGGGATAGCCTAGGATAGTCTGGGATAGCCTAGGATAGTCTGGGATAGCCTAGGATAGTCTGGGATAGCCTAGGATAGTCTGAGATAGCCTAGTATAGTGGGATAGCCTAGGATAGTGTGGGATAGGCTGGGGTAGCCTAGGATAGTGTGGGATAGGCTAGGATAGAATAGGATAACCTAGAATAGTGTGGGATAGCCTAGGATACTGTCGATACTGTGACCTTATTGCGCATTATCACATGTTTACTGTGACCTTATTGCGCATTATCACATGTTTACTGTGACCTTATTGCGCATTATCACATGTTTACTGTGACCTTATTGCGCATTATGACATGTTTACTATGACCTTATTGCACATTATCACATGCTTATTGTGGCCTTATTGCACATTTTCACATGTTTACTGTGACCTTATTGCACATTATCACATGTTTACTGTGGCCTTATTGCACATTATCACATGCTTACTGTGACCTTATTGCACATTATCACATGTTTACTGTGACCTTATTGCACATTATCATATGTCTATTGTGACCTTATTGCACATTATCACATGTTTATTGTGACCTTATTGCACATTATCACATGTTTACTGTGACCTTATTGCACATTATCACATGTTTACTGTGACCTTATTGCACATTATCACATGTTTACTGTGACCCTATTGCACATTATCACATGTTTACTGTGACCTTATTGCACATTATCACATGTTTACTGTGACCCTATTGCACATTATCACATGTTTACTGTGACCTTATTGCACATTATCACATGTTTACTGTGACCTTATTGCACATTATCACATGTTTACTGTGGCCTTATTGCACATTATCACATGTTTACTGTGACCTTATTGCACATTATCACATGTTTACTGTGACCTTATTGCACATCATATGTTTACTGTGACCTTATTGCACATTATCACATGTTTACTGTAGCCTTATTACACATTATCACATGCTTACTGTGACCTTATTGCACATTATCACATGTTTACTGTGGCCTTATTGCACATTGTCACATGTTTACTGTGACCTTATTGCACATTATCACATGTTTACTGTGGCCTTATTGCACATTAGTATTAACTGGTCTTTGACCTTATAAAAGACTTGCTGCTCTCAAAATTATAAATGTTATAAACAACTCTATAATAATAATAATAATAATAATAATAATAATAATAATAATTTTTATTTGGACATGATACAAAGAATTACATTTGGTTATTGAGATTACATGAGGTGTACATGCCAAAAGCCCCTAGTATGCAGGGCATTTTGGGCAGACTTAAAATTAACTTAAAACTAAATTGTAAGAATTTTTGTAGATAGTATACAATGAGTAAAGGTGAGTATTTAAGCTATGAAATTTGAACATAGTTTTGTACTTTTGTCTTCATTATAAAATTAATTAAATCAGATTAAACAAATTAAAGCAATAATAATAATAAAATAATAAAAAGTTATGGTTGATAATTTATAAAATAAGTAAAGTTGCATATCTAAGTTTTAAAGTTTGAATATAAGTTGAACATATCAATTAATTGTAGCAATTTATTGCAGCAATGCAACTAATTGAGTGAGATAACAATTTAAAACAATTAATTGCATTGCAGTTAGTTTACGTGGTCATTATAATGTAAGTGTTGTGGGAATAATTAGCTAAGTAAGTATTATTCATAACAGGTTTTACATTCATTCATTCGTTCATTCATACAACATTGACTTTAAAGTCAGGTTTTACGTTAAGTGATTATTCTACTTTGCTAGGAATGGTTGATATGGAGCAATTAGCTTTGGGTGAGAAGGTGGTTTTTTAGCATTGCTTTGAATTGGGGTACAGGTAGGGTTTCTTTGGCAATGACAGGTAATGAATTCCAAATTTTCGTGCCTTTTATGTGCATTGAGTTTTTACATAGTGTTAGGTGGACACGGGGAACATCGAGGAGTGATCTGTGTCTAGTGTTATGGTCATGTGTCCTGTTAAAATTAGTAAGGAGAAGTTTGAGTGGTGGGTTAATATCTGCATAGAGTGTTCTATGTATGTAATAGGCACAGTAAAAAGTATGGATGTCTTGTATGGTGAGTAAGTTTAGGTTTTTGAACATTGGTGGAGTATGTTGCCTGGAGTGGGAATTTGTTATCATTCTAACTGCTGCCTTTTGTTGTGTTATTAGTGGTCTGAGATGAGTTATTGATGTAGAGCCCCATGCGCAGATTCCATAGGTGAGGTAGGGGTAAATGAGTGAGTGATATAGGGTAAGGAGAGCTAGTTGTGGAACATAGTACCGTATCTTGGATAGTATTCCCACGGTCTTTGAGACTTTCTTGGAGATTTGTTGTATGTGTGTCTGAAATTTGAGGCCATTGTCAAGATGTATTCCTAAGAATTTTCCCTCTGTGAGTTTTGCGATAGGGGACCCGTTTATCATTATGTTAAGTGGTGCGTTTGCAGCTCTGTTCCCAAACTGGATAAAATAGGTTTTATCAATATTGAGAGTAAGTTTGTTAGTCATCATCCAGGTAGATATTTTCTGCAATTCAGTATTTGCAGTGTTGGCTAGTGTGTCTGGGCTTGGGTGAGAGATAACGTATGTAGTGTCATCTGCAAAAAGTATGGGTTTGAGTAGTTGAGATGCATTTGGTAGGTCGTTAATGTAAATGAGAAAGAGTAGTGGGCCAAGAACACTTCCCTGTGGGACAATAAGCCAGGCACAGATATACAATATTATTATTATAATAAAAAAGAAGCGCTAAACCTACAAGTTAATGTCGTTGATTGCCCCTCACATAGGCCTCCAAGAGTATGACAAAGTTGATAACTTACCTTGGAATCCATTAACCTAAGCTAATTTATCCCAACCTACTCTAACCTAATCTTACCCAACTTAACCTAACCCCACCCAACCTAACCTAACCAACGTAACCTAACCTAACCAACGTAACCTAACCTAACCAACGTAACCTAACCTAACCAACGTAACCTACCCTAACCAACGTAACCTAACCTAACCAACGTAACCTAACCTAACCAACGTAACCTAACCTAATTTCACCTGACCTAACCTCACTTAACCTAACCTCACCTAACCTGACCCCTACCAGATGCAAAGCTGTGATGCTGGTAGGATAGAGGGCTCTACCAAGGATGTACACAGGTGTCATAGCTGGGATCCTGGTAGGATAAAGATCTCTACCAAGGGTGTACACAGGTGACATAGCTGGGATCCTGGTAGGATAAAGATCTCTACCAAGGGTGTACACAGGTGACATAGCTGGGATCCTGGTAGGATAAAGATCTCTACCAAGGGTGTACACAGGTGACATAGCTGGGATCCTAGTAGGATAGAGGGCTCTGCCAAGGGTGTACACAGGTTCCTGAGAGAAAGGTTTCACAGACTAGGTGCCTCCATAGGTTAACACGAACTGATCCATGCCATGAGTTTTCTTAGGAGTTTCAGTTTAATATCTTTAGTATGCACCCCATACCCATCCTGTGGGCGGTAGTCGAAAGATTTTTTTTTATATTTTACAGTAGTACCCCGACTTACGATATTAATCCGTCAGAGAGGGCATATTTTAAGGCGAAACAATCGTTACACGAATCAATTTTCCCCATAAGAAATAATGGAAATAAATTTAATCCGTCCAAGACTTCCAAAAGTAGTTAAATAAAATATTTTTTAGAACTTTTTGACATTAAATAATAAAGAATTTAATAAAGAATACCTAAATACACATGTAAATATTGAACAATAACATGTCACTTACATTTATTGAAGAGTTGTTGATGTGTGGAGGACGGGAGGAGGGAAGAAGGTGGAGTAGTATGTAGTGTTTGAAGGGGAATCCTTCCATTAACACTGCAGGTACCAAGTCCTTTTCTGGGGTTACTTCCTTTTCTTTGAATGCCACTAGGACCAGCTTGAGAGTCACTGGACCTCTTTCTAACAACAAATTTGTCCAGGAGCTCTGTGTCTGGCGATTCTTTAACACATCCCTGAAATGACACACCACTGTGTCATTGTACAGGTTGCCAGCACGGCCTGCAACAGCATGGTTAGGTGATATTCATCCATAAATGCTTGCACATCACTCCATTTGGCACAGATCTCCCTAATCCTTGAAGAAGGCACATTCTTCCATTTTTGTTCCACCTCCTCCTCCTCCTCTGAACCATTGTCCTGACCACTGGTCTCTTGTTCCAGTTGCTGTTGAAGCTCTTGCAGATCTTCAGTGGTTAGCTCTTCCTTGTGCTCCTCCACCAACTGTTCCACATCCTCACCACTCACCTCTAACCCCAAAGACTTGCCCAATTCCACAATTTCTTCCACAACAGGCTCAGGCTCAGGCTCATGCTCAGGGTTCTGAGGCTCAGCCCCAAAACCTTCAAAATCCCTCTCTAGGACACAGTCTGGCCACAATTTTCTCCAGGCAGAGTTCAAAGTCCTGGTAGTCACTCCCTCCCAAGCCTTACCTATAAGGTGTACACAATGCAGCATATGGAAATGTTTTTTCCAAAATTCTCTTAGGGTTATATTCATGTCTGTGGTCACATCAAAGCACTTTTGAAACATTGCTTTGGTGTAGAGTTTTTTAAAGTTGGAAATGACCTGCTGGTCCATGGGCTGGAGGAGAGGAGTGGTATTAGGGGGCAAGAACTTCACTTTGATGAATTTAAACTCCTCCACAATTTTCTCTACCAAGTTTGGAGGATGACAAGGAGCATTGTCCATTATCAGGAGGCACTTAAGTGGCAAATTATTGTCCAATAGATATTTCTTCACACTGGGGCCAAACACGCCATTGAACCAATCTAAGAAAATGTCCTTTGTGACCCATGCCTTTTTGTTAGACCTCCACATCACACACAAGTATGACTTGCTGACACCGCATCTGCCAAACACTTGGGGATTTTCAAAAAGATACACCAGTAAAGGCTTCACTTTGCAATCACCACTGGCATTGGCACAAAGCATCAAAGTTAGCCTGTCTTTCATAGGCTTATGTCCTGGCTGTGCCTTTTCCTCCTGAGTAATGTAGGTCCTGTTGGGCATTTTCTTCCAAAACAGGCCTGTTTCATCACAATTAAACACTTGTTGGGGGAGGAATTGTTCAGCCTCTAGGTACTCCTGGAATTCAGGCACATATTTTTCAGCCGCACTTTTGTCACAACTGGCTGCCTCACCATGCCTCACAACACTATGTACAGTCATCCCTCGGTTTTCGGTTTTAATCCGTTCCAGATGGATCGGCTAAAACCAAAATCGACGAAAACCAAAACTATTTTCCCCATAAGAAATAATGGAAATTCAATTAATTCGTTTCAGAAACCCAGAAGTTTGGAAAAAAAAAATTTTGGGGGCCTTAAAGATAGATTTACATGCACAAATGAATGAACTGAATGTGGCACTTACCTTTATTGAAGACTGATGTTGCTGGATGGGAGAGAGGGAAGATGGGAGAGGGAAGAGACCCTAATTTTTGGAAGGGGAATCCCCCTCCATAAGGACTCTAGGTACCAAGTCCTTATCCAGGGTAACTTCCTGCATGCCTGCTCACTCCCTGCCTGCTACACTCCCTCCCTGCCTGCTACACTCCCCCCCTGCCTGCTACACTCCTCCCTGCCGCTACACTCCCTCATCCCATGCTACACTCCCTCATACATGCTACACTCCTGCCAGCTACACTCCCTGCATACCTGACTGCACTACACTCCCTGCATACCTGTTACACTCCCTGCATACATGCTACACTCCCTGCATACCTGTTACACTCCCTGCATACATGCTACACTCCCTGCATACCTGTTACACTCCCTGCATACCTGCTACACTCCCTGCATACCTGTTACACTCCCTGCATACATGCTACACTCCCTGCATACCTGTTACACTCCCTGCATACATGCTACACTCCTGCATACCTGTTACACTCCCTGCATACATGCTACACTCCCTGCATACCTGTTACACTCCCTGCATACATGTTACACTCCTGCATACTGTTACACTCCCTGCATACATGCTACACTCCCTGCATACCTGTTACACTCCCTGCATACATGTTACACTCCCTGCATACATGTTACACTCCCTGCATACATGCTACACTCCCTGCATACCTGTTACACTCCCTGCATACATGCTACACTCCCTGCATACATGCTACACTCCCTGCATACCTGCTACACTCCCTGCATGCATGCTACACTCCCTGCATGCCTGCTACACTCCCTGCATGCCTGCTACACTCCCTGCATGCCTGCTACACTCCCTGCATGCATGCTACACTCCCTGCATGCATGCTACACTCCCTGCATGCCTGCTACACTCTTAAACTCCATCGTGTTTCTCACTTTCACTATCATATTTTTCTATTATTTCTTCATTTCTACAGTGTTTCTCACTTTCTTTACCAAAGAAGTGGCTTTAGGAGCTTTCTTTGGGCCCATGGTAGCTTATTTAGTAGTCACACACAATAATCAAGGCCCAAAAACAATGAATTGTTAATAAATGTTTTGTATAAACTCCTGGGGTGATGTTCACTCAAGCGTAAACAATGCTAGACTGCGTGACAATGTGCGTGGGTGGCGGGCCTACGGCCTTTGTATGTGCGCGGCACTGGTGGACAGGTTCCATACGGTCGGCGAAAACTAAAACAATCGGCGAAAACTAAGACAAATTTTCCCTGAAAAAAGTCGGCGAAAACCAAAATCGGCGAAAACTGGGACAAGCGAAAACCAAGGGATGACTGTATGCCACTTCGATTCTTAAATTTGTAAAACCAGCCTCTGCTGGCTTTAAATTCGCTCACTTCATCACTCGTTGCAGGCATTTTCTTAACAAGATCATCATGCAACTGCCTTGCTTTTTCACATATTATTGCCTCCGAAACAGTATCTCCTGCTAACTGTTTCTCGTTGATCCACACCAACAACAACCTTTCCACATTTTCCAGCACTTGTGGTCTGTGTTTTGTGATCACACATGAACCTTTTGCAACAACAGCTTCCTTGATTTTACTTGAATTTTTCTTGGCCACAATGGTAGCGATGGTAGAAAAGGGTTTACCATACAGCCTGGCCAGCTCACTGATACGCACTCCACTTTCATATTTTTCTATTATCTCCTTCTTCAGTTCTATCGTAATATATTTCTGTTCCTCTTTGCCACAGGCTTAGCACTAGGATCTTTCCTTGGACCCATGGTAGCTTATTTAGCAGTTGCAAGCACTAAAAACATTGGAATAATGACAATATACTGGTATGAATGCGTGGGTGTGGGTGGGTGGTCGCTCTCGCTTGTAAACAATAGCACTGACGCTCCCTGGAGTGCGCGCTCAGCTGGGCGCCAAGCGGACACGTCCGGTACGAATGTCGGTACACGAAGCAAACATCGTAAGTCACAGTCAAATTTTTTACGTTATAAATATCGGTTATCGAAAATAACGTAAAATGATAACATCGTAAGTCGGGGTACCACTGTATTTAAAACAGTATATACAATACATGTCATGACAAATTTGCATAGTGAAACATATACATAAGCTCCACACCCTACCAGAAAATTAAACAGAAATATGATGAATTACCTTCTTATTAACCTTGATACTAGGTTGACTTATCTTTACTGAAAAATATCTGAATACAACTGCAAAACTGCAGCAAGACTATACACAAAACAAAAACTGCCTTTACCTAACCACACCTCAAACAATACCCATCTCCCTGCTCACACATGTTACAAAAATTAAACAACACAACTGCCATAATAAAAATAAAACAACATCATATTACATTCCATAAACACACAGGATCAAAACAATGTCTCTGCAAAAGTCTTACCCTATCAGTCCGAAGACCTGTTATCACTGTAATACACCAAATAACAAGAAACCATTACGTAATAGTCATAATACAAGTCACAAACATCTTATTAATCTTGAAACTATGTGTACTAATCCAAACTCCCCCCCCCCTTTAAAAGCATAGCTCAATACAACTGCAAAATTCATCTGTATTATATACAAAACAAAATTTTTCCTTGACCTGACAACACCTCGAACAAAATCCCAACACCCTACACACACGTTACAAATATTAATCAAAATTAACTGCCATAACAATGTAAGACACCACTATATTACATTCAACGATCACGTAAGATCAAAAAGCTAACTCTTCAAAAGTCTGTACCCTTACCTAACCTACTGCTGTAAACCACAACAGTGCTCCTAGAACCTAGTGCACATCAAATAAAACCTCCCCATACCCATACATTTCAAGGTTTACCACCACCATTTCTAACTGACAAATTCATTCGTTTCCTAGGCTTTCTTACCTTGTTTATCTCACTCCAAATTTTTTTCTTGTTTTCAGCAAAATTTCTTGACAGAGCCTCTCCCATTCTTTCATCTGCTCTTCTTTTGCACTCTCTCACCACTCTCTTCACCTTTCTTTTACTCTTCATATACTCTGCTCTTCTATTAACACTTTACTTCATTCCACCACTCACTCCTCTTTCCTCCTGCACCCACCCTCCTATAGCCACAAACTTTTGCCCCACATTCTAATACTGCATTTTTTAAACTATCCTAACTCTCTTCAACCCCCCCTACTACTCATACTTGCACTAGCCCACCTTTCTGCCAATAGTTGCTTATATCTCACCCTAACTTCCTCCTCCCTTAGTTTATACACGTTTACATCTCTCTTACTTGCTGTTGCCATTTTCTTTTTGTCCCATCTACCTTTTACTGTAACTGTAGCTACAACCAAATAATGATCCGATATATCCGTTGCCCCTCTATAAACATGTACATCCTGAAACCTACCCATCAACCTTTTATCCACCAATACATAATCTAACAAACTACTTTCCTTACGTGCTATATCATTCCTTGTATATCTATTTATCCTCTTTTTCATAAAATATGTATTACTTATTACCAAACCTCTTTCTACACATAGCTCACATTTACCCCTGGCACCCCAAATTTACCTACTACTCCCTCCACAACATTTTTACCCACTTTAGCATTAAGATCCCCAACCACAATTACTCTCTCACTTAGTTCAAAACTCCCCACACACTCACTCAACATTTCCCAAAATATCTCTCTCCTCTACACTTCTCTCTTCCCCAGGTGCATAAACACTTACTATATCCCACTTTTCACATCCACCCTTTATTTTACTCCACATAATCCTTGAATTTATACATTTATATTCCCTCTTTACCTGCCATAACTGATTATTCAACATTATTGCCACTCCTTCTTTAGCTCTAACTCTATTTGAAACCCCTGACCTAATCCCATTTATTTCTCCCCACTGAAACTCTCCTACTCCCTTCAGCTTTGTCTCACTTAAAGCCAGGACATCCAGCTTCTTTTCATTCATAACATCTACAATCATCTCTTCCTTATCATTTGCACAACATCCACGCACATTCAAGCATCCCACTTTGACGGTTTTCTTCTTTTTCTTTTTAGTAAATCTATACAGGAAAAGGTGTTACTAGCCCATTGTTCCTGGCATTTTAGTTGACTTTTACAACACGCATGGCTTACGGAGGAAAAATACTTATTCCACTTCCCCATGGATATGAAAGGAAAAGCAGTAAGAACAAGAACTATTAAGATAAAATCATAGAAAACTCAGATGAGTGTGTATACATAAACGTGTACATGTATGTGTAGTGTGACCTAAATGTAAGTAGAAGTAGCAAGACGTACCTGAAATCTTATTCCCCCTATAATTCTTACAATCTCTTTTATCCCCCTTCCCTTTATATAAAGAAACTATACATGCTCTCTTCCAATCCCTAGGTACCTTCCCCTCTTTCATACATTTATTAAACAAGAGATACATTATTATATACACTTGGAAATTTCTAGAGGGACTAGTACCAAACTTGCACACGAGAGTCACTCCCTACAAAAGCAAAAGACTCGGCCGACGATGTAACATCCCCTCAATGAAAAGCAGGGGTGCCACTAGCATGTTGAGAGACAACACAATAAGTGTCAGGGGCCCAAGACTGTTCAACTGCCTCCCAGCATACATAAGGGGAATTACCAATAAACCCCTAGATGTCTTCAAGCAGGCACTGGACAGGCACCTTAAGTCGGTACCTGACCAGCCAGGCTGTGGTTCGTACGTTGGACTGTGTGCGGCCAGCAGTAACAGCCTGGTTGATCAGGCCCTGATCCACCATGAGGCCTGGTCACAGACCGGGCCGCGGTGGCGTTGACCCCCGGAACTCTCTCCAGGTATACTCCAGGTAACCAACCCAATAGAAGTCTCGCTCATCATCAACACCCTTAAAAACAAGGCAGGAGACATAAACAGCTTACCACCTTTTATGTACAAAAAATCTTCTCAGGTACTATCACCAATTATTGCAGCACTCTTCAACAAATCCATTGAATCATCCACCTTCCCATCAATTCTCAAAATAGCGAGGGTCACCCCGATCCACAAAGGAGGTGATCAAGCAGACTTGAATAATTATATACCAATATCTAACTTACCTCTGCTCTCTAAAATCTTTGAAAAATTAATTCATAGGCAGATCTATTCCTACCTCGTCTCACGCAACGTACTCAACCCCTGTCAGTTTGGATTCAGGACTAACAAAAGCACAAATGATGCTATTATACACATGCTAGAGTTTGAGAAGAAAGAATTCCCACTGGGAATCTTCATTGATTTACGTAAAGCTTTTGATACAGTCGATTATGATTTACTACTCACAAAATTAGCACACTATGGTATAAGAGGGCACTCACTCAACTACCTAAAGTCATACCTTAGTAACAGAAGCCAATACGTGTACACAAATAGAGCTAACTCTTCTACACAACAAATTGCAGTCGGTGTCCCACAAGGAAGTGTCCTTGGACCACTCCTATTCCTCATTTACATCAATGACCTACCGAATGCATCACAACTACTCAAACCCATATTATTTGCAGATGACACTATATATGTCTTCTCTCACCCAAACCCAGTCATACTGGCCAACACTGTTAATACTGAATTACAGAAAAGATCTACCTGGATGACGACTAATAAGCTAACTCTCAATACTGACAAAACCTATTTCATTCAGTTTGAAAAACAGAGCTACAAATGTTCCACTTAACATAACGCTCAATGGATAACCCATCACAAGACTCACAGAGGGAAAATTCCTAGGAATCCACCTTGACAGTAGCCTTAAATTCCAAACACACATACAGCAAATTTCCAAGAAAATCTCAGACAGTAGGCATACTATCAAAGATACGCTACTACGTGCCTCAATCAACTCTCCTTGCACTGTATCATTCACTCATCTACCCTTATCTCACCTATGGAATTTGTGCATGGGGATCAACAACATTAAATCATCTGAGACCACTAATAATCCAGCAAAAGGCTGCAGTCAGAATGATAACAAATTCCCACTCTAGACAGCATACTCCACCACTATTCAAAAGTCTAAAACTACTCACCGTAAAGAACATTCACACTTATTCTTGTGCCTACTACATACAGAGAATTCTGCTCAAAATTCTCCTCACCAACTTTAAGAGGACCACAAGACACAATCACTTTTTAATATACCCCGTGTCCATATCACCCTGTGTAAAAATTCTATGCACATAAAGGGCCCCAAAATCTGGAATTCATTACCAGTAAATACTAAAATAACCTGGTCTGAACACCAATTTAAGACTCTTCTCAAAAACCACCTACTCACCCTAAACTAAATACTCATACTGTAAACTACTTTCAACAATGCTCAGGGTTATTTTCCCCTAATATAATTTCAATATTTATTATTGACGTAACCATCCTACAAAACACTTTCACCTTGTCACAATGTAATATCCTCAGATTGTAATTTGAGTAAACTTGTTATCTGTTATAAACATAAGCTAATGTTTAACTAAAACAAACTCAATCATTTTCTCTAGTATTAAGTACATAGTCTATAAGCCATTATATTTAGTCTGCCCATAATGCCATGGCATGATAATGGCTCTCTTTGCACTTCAGCTCATGATTGTAATTACAAAATCTCGATGTAAACTTGCAATGAAATAATAATATTATATTATTATTTTTTTTATTTATTAACACATTGGCCGATTCCCACCAAGGCAGGGTGGCCTGAAAATAAAAACTTTCGTCATCATTCACTCCATCACTGTCTTGCCAGAGGGCTGCTTTACACTACAGTTATAAAACTGCAACATTAACACCCCTCCTTCAGAGTGCAAACACTGTACTTCCCATCTCCAGGACTCAAGTCCAGCCTGCCGGTTTCCCTGAATCCCTTCATAAATGTTACTTTGCTCACATTCCAACAGCATGTCAAGTATTAAAAACCATTTGTCTCCATTCACTCCTATCAAATACGCACACGCATGCTTGCTGGAAATCCAAGCCCTCGCACACAAAACCTCTTTTACCCCCTCCCTCCAACCTTTCCTAGGCCGACCCCTACCCCGTCTTCCCTCCACTACAGATTTATACACTGTCGAGGTCATTCTGTTTCGTTCCATTCTTTCTACATGTCCGAACCACCTCAACAACCCCTCCTCAGCCCTCTGGATAATAGTTTTGGTAATCCCGCACCTCCTCCTAATTTCCAAACTCCGAATTCTCTGCATTATATTCACACCACACATTGACCTCAAACATGACATCTCCACTGCCTCCAGCCTTCTCCTTGTTGCGACATTCATCACCCATGCTTCACACCCATATAAGAGTGTTGGTATAACTATACTTTCATACATTCCCCTCTTAACTTCCATGGACAAAGTTCTTTGTCTCCACAGACTCCGAAGTGCACCACTCACCCTTTTCCCCTCATCAATTCTATGATTCACCTCATCCTTCATAGACCCATCTGCTGACATGTCCACTCCCAAATATCTGAATACATTCACCTCCTCCATACTCTCTCCCTCCTATTTATGCCACTGATAAGAATAATAAAAGAATTGATTTTCTAATGAGTAGTACAGATTAAGATTTGCTGAGAAAATAAGATGTTGATAAATACAGTTAAATAAGACAGAATTGTTATGAAATATTTTTAGAGTAAAACCTTGATTTAACTGACCACCATTTAATTGATTATTGACAGACCAAATCTATTTATGGATAACAGTCTCAAGCAACAAGTTTGTCAAATTGTGAATTGTCCATTAGTCTTAAGGTTGACAACATAAGTCAAATTTGGACTTAACTCCACTCAGCAAATGTATTGTTTTTATTTAGCAGTCTTATTGCATTATATCCAAATACTACGTAGTGTCTGTTGCTGTTACTTTCACCAAAAGAAGACAATTGGCATGAATAATCACCTCTTTCCCTGTATTAAGTAATATTAAGATGATCACCTTTTTGTTGATTTAAAAGAGTGCATGAGAGAGAGTAGAGCCTAGAGGAGTGTGTACATTTAGTTTTTGATGATCTGATATATATCAAAACAGTAGATGACTGCATATGACGAAGTTTAGTGAGTAAGACACACAATCAACAATTGAGTACCTTTATTGTTGAAACGTTTCACCTATGTGGTAGGCTTCTTCAATCAAATACGTACCGAGAAAAGATTTTAATCAGCAAGAGCAGTGGCGAGGTGAAGATGATGTAATAAGTCAATCATTCTTGGAGAAATATTTTGAGGTGTCAGTCCCACAACCTGGAGAAATATGAAGCTGAAGTCTTCAACAGGCTCAGGGACCGACTACCTCAAACTATTTATCCGAGGTTGCTGAACTTATTTCATCATTATTACCTATTCACTAATCCTGGTTGGTGCCTACAATCCTTTCTCTGTATTTGATTGAAGAAGCCTACCATGTAGGCAAAACATTTAAACAATAACGATAGTCAACTCCTGATCCAGATACACTAAAGTCATACATCATCAAATTAATCAATGAAAATATGGACCAACGTAAAGCACTTCAACAACAAGATACCAGGATGACACAACTTGAAAACAAAATCCTCAGCCTTGAACAAAAGTTAACAACAACTGGAATGACTGATTTTGGCAAAACCCTCCAAACTGTCATTAATAGCCACACTGAACAGATAACATCTATAAACACAAAGGTTGAGGAAGCAGTAAAGGGTGGAAGAACAACATGGATAACCAGTTTAATGACTACCTTGCATTACAAGAGGACAAAACCAAGCAAGATAACTTATCAGACGAGTAATAGTGAACAGTCCATTCTTTCCCAGTGATATGACCCAAGCAAACAGTAAAGACATTACTTTATAGATCATCAAAGATCAAATAAACGTAAATGTACCAGTGACAGATATAAAAGAAGCACGATTACTAGGTTCCCATGGTAGAAAAAGTGTTATGCTTAGATTCACCACACATGACGGGAAAACAGATCTAATTAGATCATCTATTAAAGCCAGGAAACAAGTATTCATAATGAGTGTCTGACCAAAAACGTCAGAACCTCTGGTATAGAATCAGAAGACTTAAGCGATAGAATAATGATAAAATCCACCAATGTTTCACCCGGGATTGAAAAATTCTAGTGAAAAAAACAAGTGTAGGTCAGTTGTATACTATCACAAATGAGAATGAACTATCAAGATTCCTTAGGGATGCAAATATAACAGAGACTGTATAAACACAATGTCCAATACCAAACCCCTACGTATAGTGTAGTGTATGTTTTGCCCATCTACCTCATTTAAGTATTTGTCTATCCTCTGATGAATATTTTTGACAAATAGTTTTACTTTTATTTTTAAATACATACAATTTTTACTTGTGCCCATTTTTCAACACACATACCTATATATTTTTAGCATCTTACTTGCTTAGAATTTATAATTACTATTAATCACCTTATTTGCTAAAAATTGTACTTATCTTTTAAAATTTTTAATACTAATAAATTTTACTTTTGTACACTTTTATACACTTTAGCACTTATCTCTCTTTTAATAATTAACTTTGATTTTCATTATATTGCCTTTAATAAATTCTATAATCACAACTAGTGCAATACTGAATCTTAATATTTGTTCCATTATAACTTAATACTAATCATAGTAACTTTCCAACCAGTTCTATTAGCTAGTTAAATAATAAATCAATTACACTGTAAAGATATATCCTAAACCTCTGTGACTTCTATTCAAAAGTGTGTTAATCCAATTAGCTAGAAAAATCAATTGATCAGATATCATATCTTTAAGTTTAGCATTATTCATTGTTCTTAAGTCTTTTTAGAATCACACTCATATATAAACTTTTGTTTAATTAATTAACTAACTCAGGTGCTAACTCAGGTGCTATAGTTTTAGATTCTTATTAGCTGTAAATTTACTACCTTAGCTCATTCTTTTCATTTTTTGTAAACATATTCAACGTACTAACTCACGTGCCAAGAAATCCTTTTGCATTGTCCTATTCTTAGGTCTACTTGTGTTGTTCTAACTTTAAGTTTAATTATAGAATCACACTAAACCTTATGATACCAAACATTGATCCTGAAACCAACCTTCTATTAAATGACTTACATGAACCTAACAACAACTGTCATTACTACACAGCAGAACAGGCTAAAACACTACTCAAATCCAACAATAACATAACTATCTTTAATTACAATGTCAGATCTTTAAGCAAACATTTTGATGACCTCACTGCATTATTAAACTCACTTCAGGCCAGTATGTCCATCATTGCTCTCACTGAAACATGGTTAAAGCCTCATACTACAGATATCTATGCCATTTCTGGTTACACAGCCATACACAATTGTCGGCCAGACCAACAAGGAGGTGGCACAGCCATGTTCTACTCTGACCAGCTTGAATGTATATACAATACTTGCACAAGAGATGAACATGGAGAATATATAATAGCTAAATTTAAACAAATATCTACAAAAACCTCTCACAGTTATAAACATGTATAGGTTACCACAGTCAAACATTTATCAATTTAGTGAAAATTAGGAAGTATGATTACTGATGCACACATGAACAAAGACCACTTAATCCTCACAGGCGACTTCAATATAAACCTCCTACAAGATCAGGACCGACTATTACATGAATTCACAAACACTATGAGCAATTGCTTGCTGCTCCCGACAATAACAAAACCTACGAGAATCTCTGAGACATGTGCCTCTCTATTAGACCATATCTGGACTAACACCATATCCCCATTAAAATCAGGCATAATCACAGACAATACCACTGACCACTACCCAACCTTTCTTATAACAAATCTCGGAAAATTACCACTAGAGACTACTAAAGTTACCTTCAGACTACATAATGAGACAGCTATAAATAGCTTTATAACAGCTATGACAAACATTGACTGGCAAACAGAAATAAAAACTTCCAGATACTGACTTATACCTTTGATATACCTTTTGAAGAGTTTCTGAGAGTATCTATTCCTCTGAGCCCGGCCATGGGCCAGGCTCGTCTGGTGCTTGCCTGGTCAACCAGGCTGTTGTGCTGGAGGCCCGCTGCCCCACATATCCATCACAGCCTGGTTGATCTGGCACCTGGTGAAGATATTTGTCCAGTTTCCTCTTGAAGGCTTCTACACTGGTTCCAGCCGTGTTTGATATCTTCTGGTAAGATGTTGAATAGTCTGGGACCTCGGATGTTAATACAGTGCTCCCGTATTGTCCCCACCGCACCCCTGCTCCTCACTGGGTTTATTTTACACTTTCTCCCATATCTCTCACTCCAGTATGTTGTTATGGCAGTGTGCAGATTTGGGACCAGGCCCTCAAGTACTTTCCATGTATATTATCATGTATCTCTCTCCTCCGCTCCAATGAGTACATGTTCAAGACTTGAAGGCGTTCCCAAATTTAGATGTTTCAATGGCTCAATGTGAGCCGTAAACGATCTCTGGATTTGTTCCAGCTCTGCTATTTCTCCTGCCCTGAACGGGGCCGTCAGCACTGAGCAGTATTCTAAGTGAGAGAGCACTAGCGATTTGAATAGTGTCACCATCGGCATTATTTCCTTGTTTTGAAAGTTCTCAATACCCACCCCGTCATCTTCCTGGCTGTTGTGATCTTTGTCTTGTTATGGTCTTTAAACGACAGATCAGCAGACATAATTATTCCCAAGTCCTTACGTGTTCCTTTCGTTCTATGTGGTGACCCTCTTGCGTTTTGTATATAGTGTTCCTTTGAGTTCTTCATTTTTCCATACCTAAGCAGCTGAAACTTATCACCATTGAACGTCATGTTGTTCTCCACTGCCCATTGGAAGACCCTGCTTATGTCCTCCTGTAATTTTTCAGTGTCCTCTACCGTAGTGACTTTCATGCTTATTTTAGTGTCATCTGCAAATGATGATACAAAAGTGTGCTGGGTGTTTTTATCTATGTCTGCTATGAGGATGAGAAACAGCAGAGGTGCCAGGACAGTGCCTTGGGGCACTGAGCTTTTGACCTCGCTGATGCTGATCTTGCCCTGTTCACTACTACTTTTTGTGTTCTTTGTGTTAGGAACTCAAAATCCATCTGCCTACCTTCCC